>JAQIYK010001139.1:0-10680 GCA_034700465.1 Rotylenchus robustus | reverse complement strand
AGGTGTTTTAAGTCACGCTTTAGGGCTCCCCAAGTAGCCTCAATGCCTTGTGTGTGTATAACCCGATCGTGTGGGTTCACAAAGTTAATTCTGTGATTGACATAGTCATGTTCAAACTGTTGCTGCATGTTTCGAACGCCTCCATATGCTGCCCAGCCGTCGCTGCAAATTAGAGTGCCGGGATTCACGTTGTTTGCTATTATTGGCAGGAGCGTCTCTCTGTCACGGCGTAAAAAGATACTGCGGGAAGGAATGAAATAGTTTTTAATGACAGTTTTTTATGGACGGTTATTTTTTATGGACGGTTGACTGTCAATTATGGACGGTTAAAAAATTATGGACGGTAATTTTTTTATGGACGGCTAAACTGCAATTGAGCCAATAAAGGCTATTAGACACTAATTAGTTTTACTTACCTACCTTTACTGAAACTGAAGCACCAGCAGTAGAAAGAGTTCCGACTCGCAGACGAAAATCTTTAAGTTTGTATTCGTTTCCGGTCACTTCATATCGCATTGGGTCAGTAACAAGTCCAACATGATGAAACTTATCCAGCTGCAGCTCAAATCCTTTGTCAGCAGTTGCCCTTGGCGGGAGTGGAGATCGACCAGTCGACATCGCAACATCCGGCTTGTTTGCATCAATGATAAAGGCGCTGTCGGGAAAATGAGAATGGTGAAGCACGTAAAACCCGTTGATTTGAGCGGCAATCTGCGATTGTGGCTTGTACCAGATGCAATCAACTTTGAAAGACTTTGGCTGTCCCTAATGAGATACTTCAATTTGCATACATATAATTACATTATTATGTGCAACGGCTAGAGTTCACCTTCAGTAGAGTCCAAAACCGCACGCGATGCACTCCAAATTCCAAATGATCTCAAACGATGCCAAATGAGCTGTAATATAGGAAAAAGTGGCTCATTCAGTGGCGTATCCAGTATTTTCTGGAGGAGGGGGTGCGCACCCCCGCACCCCGGGTTGCTGGGTTAAAATTTGGCGACCTTTTTTTTATTCGCGCCCAAAAATTGATTTTTTGGGGTGCATTTTTATTATTACAGCGAAAAATCGATTTTTAGGGGTGTATTTGGTTTGAGAGCTCAATTTTCATAGTTTCGCGACGCCGACAGGCGCCGCGGCGAAATTTTGTGTACCCTCTTAAAAATTTCGATTTTTGGCATTTCGAGGGGGAATTTACCCCCTGCTGGCTAGAGGCTACCTGGCTACACCACTGCACCGACAGCCAGCACCCCGGGTGCTGCTTCTTCTAAGAGGGGGTGCGCACCCCAGCACCCCCACCCTAAATACGCTACTGGTTGCATTTTAAAACGATTTGAACAAAAATCGATCTCACGGCGAAATTTTACTAATAAATTTATTACTTTGTAATTATTACTAATTTTATTTTATCATTTTTCAAAAATTTATGTAATTTTTTATACATAAATGTGGAGCATGTATATGGTGTGGTGTGTATTAAGCAATGTGGAAGCATTGAAAATTAATATCTTTAGTGGTGACGATGAATCTGCAATAAAACGTTGTATATTTTTTGTAGAAATTTTTACTGCTAAAAATTTATTGGTAGAAATTACTATTAAAAATTTACAGGTTTTACTACTAAAAATTTCTTGATAAAAATTACTACTAAAAATTTATTAATAATAATAAAAAATAATCAAATTAATCTAAATTAATCATTTAATTAAAATTTTTATTTTTTTATTATTTATTAATAAAAAATAATAATCATCCGTAATAAATTCAGTAATAAATTGTTTTACTTATTTATAGAAATATTACGTTACGTATATTAGTAGTAACTGACTGTGAGCCACCTTTTTTGCGTTTTACAACACATTTGGTATCGTTTTGACGTTATTTGTACGAGCAATAAAAATTTATTATCATACTATAGTAAAATTTCGGCGTGAAATCGATTTTTACAAATTATTGAAAACAATGGTATAGTGGTTTTTCCGAGCAGGATGTAATCGGTGGGACGCCTTATTTGAATTCGTATTTTAAGCGAATAGTTGAAAATGAAAAAAGGAGAGAGTAAGAAGAAAAATTCCTTTCGCGTCTGCTTACCCTCTTATTTTCACATATTCTTTCTTTCGTTTCGATAGATGAAAGAACTCGGCAAATAAATCCTGCTCAGAGAAAAGGGCTATAGCCACTTTATCGCATATTACAGCACATTTAGTATCGTTTGAGATAATTTGGATGGAGTGCATCGCTTTGGACTCCTACTGCTGAAGGTGAACTGTTACCTGTGCTACAATCATTTATCGTGTTTTTCGCAAACCTGGAGTGTAGCACCAGCTTGTTCAAAAAGCAATTCCTTAACCGAATAATATACTTAGTACTTAGTATAACGCATATGTAAAGGCTCATAAAAACTCACCAAAGATTTTTCCGATTGTTGGCTTTCAAAGACCCTTAAAGGGAGGAAAACTGTTTATATCATTATCAATTAACATGTATTATGTGTACTATCATATTAAATTAAGATATGTATTAACCCACCATGCCACACCCATGTCAATGAAAGGCCGTCTGTCTTAAGCTAAATAAATAAATAATAATTTTGCAAGCCTTTCCCAGCAAGCAGAAAGCTGAACAAAAACAGAAACAAAAATGTCTACATTATCATTATAAATCAAGATCAAGCAAGTTCAACAAATAAATAATTAAATAAAAGAATTTTGGATTTAGTGAGTGAGACTTGAATTGTTCTTGGCACGATCTCTGAGAAAATACAATAATATAAATTTTCGATTTTACATTTTATAAACTGCTTGCTTGCTTGCTGGACTGGTCAAAATCGTCCCCACCGAAGAAAGTGAAATGTCCCGGAAAATATGTTTCAAGTCCCAACACCCATACAAAACTATGCAGACGAAATTGTCCCGTTATGATTACCTAATTTACCTGTATATAATATACATACATAACTGTAACTGGATTAAATAATTAAATCAACCAACAGTGGACTGAGTAATTTCGGCAATGTTTGACCTCCACCAGAATGTCCACCTCGTCGCCGATGTAGTGGAAATTGAAAAGGACGGCAAGGGCCATGTTGGAATTGCCATCGGCGGCGGTGCACCATATTGTCCCAATCTTTACATTGTGCAACTTTTCGAAAATTCACCCGCAAAGCAAAACGGACTGCTTGGAGTTGGAGACGAAATTGTTGCAGTGAACGGCCAAAGCTTGAAAGGGTATGAAAAAACCGCCGTGGCCTCATTGATTCGGGAAACGGAAGGTACGCCTTTCAACTCTTATGTTCAAGTTTTGAATGCTGTTTTAAGGTCCAATCCGAATTTCGTTCAACCGGTTCCAATTTGATCCGGAAAAGAGTCCGAGTTTCGACATTCTGCTAAAAAAGTTTAAACATCGGCTTATCGATTCCATGGATGACACAACTGCGGATGCCATCGGATTTTCCCGGGCCATTCTATGCAATGATGTGCTGGCACGGCTCCAGTCCAGACTGGACAACAACAAACAATTTTACCGGGTGCTGATAAAGAAGTCGGAAGAGATGCTCAAGTGCTATCAACAAATGTCCTCTACCCAAACTTCCATCGGTGTCGTCCTATCTGACATTTCGGCAAAGGAAAAGCCGGACAGCAGTTGTGCTAAATTTTTGACTGAGATGGCATCCGCCCACAAGTCATTTGGGAAGGAACACCAAACATGTGTCCAAAATATGAACGAAATGATCCAAGCGTTGCAAAGTCACGCTAACGCAGCCATTCCGGATGTGAAACAGTCGCTGAACAAATACCTTGATGCCAAATACGAATATCTGTCATATTGTTTGAGAGTGAAAGAATTGGAGGACGAAGAGGCAGAAATGGCCACAAATGGAGAACAATTAATAAGGCTGGAAACCGGAAATTACGAATATCGGATAACGCTGAAGAATCGTGAGATTAGTCGGGCAAATTTCATGGAGAAAAGGAGACAGGTTGCGGTGAAGATCGAACTTCTTGACGAAAAGCACGGTAAGTAGAAAATCCATTTTTCTTTCTCACATAAATAGGGTTCGGGTTGAATTTTTGGACTGAAGAGAAATAGGTACTAGAGTTCTAAGGGGGGGGGGGGTAAAACCAAAATTTTTAAAACGGTCAGAAAACCCCCAAACCCAAACGGCCAGAAAAGACCACAAATTGGCTAAAAATGGTTTAAAACCACCTTTGTGGTTTTTTAAAATTTGAAACAAAATCGATTTTCTAGCCAAAAATGCTCAAAAAAGGTTAAAAATCACATTTAAGTTTTTTGTCATTTTTTGCGATTTGGTCGAAATTGTGAAATTTAGCATTCATTTTACATGCTTTTTAGGCAAAAAATCAAATTTTTTAAAATTTCTTTTCTAAACACATCTTAGACGGTTTACATGTTTACAAAACACTAATAAAAAATGTTGGGTTTGCCCCCCCCCCCCCGTTAGAACACTAGTACCGAGAAATAAAGTGGGTAAAAGGTCGCGTGGTGGTAAATTCTCCATAGGGCCCGTAACTAGAAACTTTTTCGATTTATGAATTTTAAGGTTTTCCTCAAAAAGTTGTATTTGTCTCAAAATTACGAAACTAATTTGAAGTGAAAAATTTTTTTTCTGGGAAAATTGAAATTTTTAATTGGGCATTTTTTGGGGACGAGGGAGAATTTCCACCTAAAAACATTAACCATAGGTGGGCTGTGGGCAGCTCCCCACCCAAAATCGGAAAAATGTTAAATTTTCGGTTTTATTTCATTTTTTAAGTAAAATTTTTGCGAAATGCTGCGCTTTTTCTTTTTTGCATTTTTGATTGAAAAATTTTTCGCGCAATACGCGCGCGACCCATCCTCAATTGGTGGGAGGGGACTTTTTTGCACCCATGTGAGCCCCTAACGAGCCCGGACATTTCGAGGGATTATGTACAAAAATGTTTGGAAATATTGTTTGAATCCGCTTAAAATATAATTTTTTGCATTCACCCCTCTTTCGTTACGGGCTCGGGGTACCCATGCTCTGCTGATTCCAGGGGAAGGGGCGGTAGGTTGGAGCGGGGAAGGCAGACCTTACTACAAACAATATGGTTTAGTTCGAGAACTAGCACTTCAATTGAAACATCTAATTGACGCTATGAAATGCACATACATGGCTTGTCGTGATGAAATAACAAAAATAGCCAAATGAACCAACAGCTTTTTCTGCTTTAAGTCATGTGACTTAAATAACATTCATAACTCATTCACATTATATTTTTGATCTCGAATGTCATTGCAAAAACAAAAATTAAATAATAAAAATGGGCGCACCCCACTTCGCCCCCCCCCCCCACTTCGTCCACTGGTAGAAAAACCTCCACAGCGGCCCCTTCTGGTAGAAAATGCCCCACTTCGGCCCCAAACCAAAAACCCCCACTTCGGCCCCAAATTTTTCAATGCAAAATTTTCCAAAAATCCTAAAATTCCGAAAAAAATTTCCAAAACGTCAATTTTTTTTCAAAATTTTCACAAAATTATCAAAAATTTTCCAATAACTTCAATTTTTGTCTTAACACTTGTGTTTGTTGTTGACTCGTAAAACAGATGGGATGAGGGGGGAGACTTGGGTCCGATACGAGTCATTTTTCCCTCGAAAAATTTTTCGACACGCGCCGAAGGCGCGGCCACCTTTTTTGCTCGCCGTTCATCAATATATCTTTTGGCCGGGATGGATGGAGGTTCGGCAGTGCCGATAGGCGCCGCCGAGAAAATTTTTGGAAATTTTGCTCACATTTCGGTAAGAATTATTTTTTGGCCTTCAGCCACCTAAACAACTATACGAATCGGTACTTGTCGGTTAACGGGGGGCAGAAATCTCTCGCCTTTCTCTCACCGCTCTCTCACCGTTAAGTCTCTCTGCCCCCCCCCGTTAACCGACAAGTACCTACGAATCACTTTCCACAAATTTTTCAACGCATCGGGGGGGGGACAATCCCCCCATCGCACCTATGTCGTAAATCTTGATCCGAGAGCCTTGTATCCGGCGTGCGAAGCGCGCTGGCACGACAAACAGGAGCTGTTCTCCAGAGTGGTAAGGGGGGCTGAGCTGCGGAGCCGAAGTGAGGGCCGCAGGCGCCGGGTGCGTTCGGAGCGAGCGGAGAGTGCACCCGGCGCCCCGCAGGCGTAGCAGCGAATGCCCCCTGGCCACCTTCGGAGGAAAATCGGAGCTGTTCAAAAAACACATCGGAGCTGTTCAAAATTGGACATTTTTGAACAGCTCCGATTTTTAGAGAAACTTTTCACGTTTATAATAAGGAATGATAAGTTTGCCATTTTTTAGAAATTTTATATTTTGTAGAAAATTTAATTTTTTTGAAAATTGGACATTTTTGACCAAGGCTTAGGGCCGAAGTGGGGGGGGGGGCGAAGTGAGTGGTCTTCATAAAAATAGTCGATTTTTCGAAAGAATTTTGGTGCCAAAATATTCATCTTTAACAACAAGCTCCTTTTGTTCCTTTATTCCATCCAATAATATATGGTTTTATTTGGTTTGGAAATTTATAAAATTGAATAAAGCATTTTAACATATTTTTATAATTCAAATTTTGCCGACTCCAGATTATATTCCATCTATTATATTTTTGGCTTTTCACTGTATCTCACCGGCTTCCAGTTGGTGCAAAATCTTTTCAGCGTCCTAAATACTAAAGATGGACATGGCAAAATATTTAATACGAACCTTAAGTATGTCACTTTCGAACCCGACCATTTCTGCAATATTCAAACCAAAAGAACGGTCAGCAATTCCTGGCATCACTTGGTAGAGAATAGTCAATTTTCCACCTTCACAAAGGGTTTCCATTCTGAAGTTCTTCACTTTGTCCGGGTATTTTTCTTCAAGTTTTGAAATTTCGTGAAAGTGTGTAGCGAACAAGCAAAAACAACCAATCCTAGTTATTATCTCCCTAAAAAATTAGTTTTACATATTGCTTTCAAAATTGCACTTACTCAGCAATAGCCCATGCGAGTCCAAAGCCATCGAATGTGCTTGTTCCCCTACCCAACTCATCGATAAGTATAAGCGAGTGTTGAGTTGTTTTCTCCAAAATTGTTGCACAATCCATCATTTCGGCCATAAAAGTAGAAATGCCTTTACACTGGAAATCTCCAGCACCAACTCTATAATTGTGCAAAATGTAAAAATACAATTTTGGAAATACCTCGTATAAATGCCATCAATCATCGAAAATATTGCAGAAGTACATGGCACGAAGGAACCCATTTGGGCCATCAAGATGGTTAATGCTGTCGCTTTCAAATAAGTACTCTTCCCGCCCATATTGGCTCCGGTCAGGACCATAAACTGCCCACATGTTGAGTTCTCCCCCATAATCACATCATTTGGAATGAATTGCATACTCTCCAACTGTTCAATAACCGGATGTCGGCAATCTTTTAGTTCAAGTACACCCGTACCTACAAAATCCATTGGGTATTTTTTAATGCTCTGCATGGTATTCTAGTGTTAAACCTGAATGTTATTAGAATAATCTAGTTCTAGGGGTTGAAAATATTTTTTATATATAATTATTCGGATAGGTAGCTAAAAATTAAGTTCATTTTAAAATTGATAATTACCTTTTTCGAGAATTTTTGGTCTTGTATATTGAGTGGGAGAAGAGGATGCAACAACAGCAAAAGAAGTGAGTACATCAAGAATCCCAATTTGGTCCGCAAGTATATTCAATGCATTCGCATAGCCAGCTAAAATTAAAGCTATTAAAAACTCCAAAATGTTTTGTTCGATCAACCGCATGTTTTGATCACTGCTCTGCTGAGTTCTGCCTGCCCGGCCTCATACATTTGTGAAAGCTCTTTGAACTCATCGTTCAGCATTTCAAGTGCTTTAGTTTGAAAGCGCACGCCCCCGCCTTTGCTAGTGTCCAAAATGTGAATACCCGAGAGTCCTCGAAGTACCGTTTCGGACTGATAATAAGTCAGTTTAAAATACTTTAAATTGAGCTTAATTGGTTAATTAGTTTAGATCTTTTAAAAAATAGATGCCAAAACCAATAAACAAACCAAAATACAACAATTTGGTCGCCATTGCAAAATAGGCGACCAATTGATTTTTAGGCGTCCATTAGTAGTTTTTTATACAATAAACAACAACAAACTATTTAAATAACATTTTGCAAAAAAGTAATTTTTTATCGGTCGCCAAAATTGACTCGGTTGGCTAAAAAGAAAATGGTCGGATAAACTACGAGTGGACGCTTAAAACTAACTGGTCGCCTATTTTACCAAATGTCGCTTATTTTTTCAAAGGTCACTAATTTTTTAAAGGTCGCTTAAACTGCAATTGAGCCGGTTAATTAATAGGTACCTTAAGAGTTATTCGAAAAAAGAATCCGACATCCATCTTCGATTCTAGTTTGATTTCAGCCTTAAGTTTGTTTGCCATCTTATCCGATTCAAATTGAGCCTTTGTCTCTAATTCATTGATTTGAGCTGAAATCGTTGCCAGATTCTCATCAATATCCGGTTTTATGCGATATTGATAATTGTCTTTGAGATAATCAAAATCCAAAGTAGTTTCAATCAATGTTCTGAAGCGTTCAAATTCAGCGATTGAGTGTCGTATAGGTTGCTTAAAAATATATACTTAAAACCTGGCTAATGAATTGTTTTTTTTAAATTTTCTAATAAAATATTTAGAGCAAAATTTTTCCTTTTGATTACTTTCAGATCTACACATACGTACTATAATTAATTCATCCATTGAAGCAAAAATCCTTGCATCTAATTCATCCTCCATTCCTTGGAACAGTGATTTAATTTTCTCCAATAAAACAATCAATTGATATAAACGGAAACAATCCTTAAAGAAATAAAATTTTATTGCATTATAAAATTATTCACTAATAACCTGCAGACCAGCCTTTTTCTGAACCAATTTTCGTGACAAAAGTTTTATATCCGGTACCAATCTCAGGTAATCGTCATGCAGACTCTGCCTCACAGATGCCAAACTGCATAATGCCTCAACTACATCAAGACGCTCTAAATTGTTTAAATAAAAAGATTCTATGGCGATTGGGTTATGTAAGTCAGGCCCGTATCTAGAAAGAGTTGAGATGCCTGTGGCCTGTCCCATCCCGAAATGCCTATAAGATTGAAAATACACCCCTGAAAATGGACCTTTTGGGAAAATACACCCTAAAAATCGATTTTTCGGGCAAAAATACATCCCAAGAATTGCTACCCTCCCGAAAGGTTACAGGCCTGATGTCAGTACCTTCGATTTGCCTTTGATTAAAAAGCGGTTGGCGCATCCACTCACCTAAATTTTCAATACTACGTATTACGTAAACATACCATCTATTATATTTTGAATGTTTGTTACGAATTAAGCGCTTTCCAGATTGCGAGCGACACTTGTTGAGATGATCGTGAAGAGTCGCTGAAGTGTTGGGAAAAGCAGTACAAGAATCTGAAATTTATTATACAAAAACAATCAATTAATTATAAATAAAGTTTAAATTTAAAAATATTTCAACCAGTTTCATTTCCCACTGAAAACACATCCAAAGCTTGGATGGCAGCATTACTCAGGTACATGAAACCGTGTTGCCTGTACTGCATGATTGATAAAGCTTTTTCATATTGAGCATCTTTTAGCAACTTCATATGCGAGAGGAGTGCGTGCAATGCAACCCACGAGTACTTTGAACTTTCTGAACAGGGTGCTTATTCCTGCGCTGTTTAGAAAATATCAATTATTACCGTCAATCTCTTTACAGAATAGCTTTTGCACTTCATTTCTGCAATTTACGACATCCTCCTCCACTTGCTCCAAATTGATCTTTTGCATTTGGCTTCTCAAGATGGATGTTTCCAATTTTTTGAACCGATTCGGTGCATTTTTGAGATTCTTTTTGAAGAGAATACACTCATGTGGTTGAAATGAAACAAAACATTGTTCAAACAGAGTGAAATTTGGCGTATCATTCAATTCGGCAACAATAACCCGTAAGTCTTGTGTATTGCAAAAGGCAACAAAAATTTTGTTCTGCAATCAGAACTTTTATTTATTTATCTAATTCTAATGAAATGCAACCTCAGTGCTTGTGTCATCATCGATTAACCAGGCACACATGGTTGTGGATAACTCTGCTAATTCGACAGAACCGGAAACAACGTCCTCGAAATCATCCAAATTACCAAGAATGCCCTAGATTCAACATTTTTTTTGGCAAACACGTTTTTTATGATTAATTATTGATTATCTCATTTAAAAAATTAGTAAATTTTAATTTTAGACAAAAATTCAATACCTTTGCTTTGAGTGTTAATTTATTTCCGCCACATTCCTCATAAAGTTCAACGCGATATCGCAAAAGCAATATGAGATCTTTGACGATACGCGTGTACTAAAATGAAATTAACCGTATATGTAATTAATCTTTAATTTTACCTGTTATTTAATCTTAAAATGATAGATAAAAACCTGGACTGTGTTTAGGTTGTGATAAGGAATATCTGCAGAATCTAAATACACACAAATTTATGAATGCCGGAAAATTGGGTACTGGAAAATTGGGCACCAAACCAAAAAATGGAAAATTGGGCACCAAATAATTGGGCACCAGCGGAAAATTGGGCACCAATTTAAAAAAATATAAAAAATATTTTCAA
>JAQIYK010001138.1:0-10688 GCA_034700465.1 Rotylenchus robustus | reverse complement strand
GAGGCAAGGAACACTCATGCGGAAGGAGCAAAGTACACTCACGCGGGGGAGGACAGAAGAAGAAGGAGAAGCATTGAGTCATAGATGGTTGAAAGATCGGAGAAGGCAGACAGGGGACCGAATGGGGTTTTTGGTCGGAACTGTATTTAAGGCCCTGTTTGGCCGTTGTGATCACTTCTTCATTCATTCGTTCAATTAAGTTTGGAGAAGTAAAGTGAATATCTTTTGTGGGATTTCGATTGTGTTTGGGCTGCGATTGGGATCTCACAAAGTGGTGCCGCTGTAAATCGACGAACCTGTGACTGGAGCTGCGACGCAAGGACCGCATCGCAAACGGAGAAGCCGCGACAGATAGCCGCGCAAACGGAGCAGCCGCGACAGAGTAGCCGCGACAACGGAGCAGCCGCGACAGAGTAGCCGCGACACACGGAGGGAGCAGCCGCGACAGAGTAGCCGCGACACAAGGAGAACCGCGACAGAGCAGCCGCGACTGAGGACTGGGATACGAGATGTCAGGACAAATCAGGCGGATCATGGGCCCAGCGTTGGGACGACTACGCCGCCGGATCACCGCAGCTCGAGCCGCTCTGCAACATGCTGAACAAGATGATGGCCCAAACGAGGATGGGAACCCAGTGCTGGAGGCGGAGCGGCTTCAACTTCGCCAGGTGTTGCTGAGACTACGACACGAAACACACCGCTGGAACAAGCTCATCGAAGGACTGCAGGGCGAGGCGCGCGAGGCTGAGGAAGCGGTTTTCGACGGCTTCATACAGGAAGAACGACACTTTTTGGAATGGCTGGAAGAAGCAGAAGATGTGATCGGACTAATCACAACGGAACTTGCAGACGCGGATGAGCAACCACTTCAGGCGCCGGAGGGCGCTGTCGCTCAACAACCTCCAGCACACCCTGTTCAACATGGTCACGAAGCAGGACATGCAGCAGCGGGAGGACCATTGCCGAGAGTCAAACTGCCCCAGCTGAGCCTGCCGACATTTGATGGCAATCCGCTGGACTGGCCCGCCTTTTGGCAGAGTTTCGAGAGTGCCGTGGACCGACATCCGCTGGAGCCGATCGACAAACTGAATTACCTGACGGGCTGTCTGACGGAGAGGGCAGCAAAGGCGATAACCGGATATCGTGGAGGCGAGAACTACCCGCTGGCGGTTGCGACGCTGAAACGACTTTTCGGCTACCCAATGGTGATCACGGATGCATTGCAAGCGGAGCTGTTCAACTTACCGAAGGCGGAGAACACAGTGGAGTCGCTGCAGCTACTCTCCGAGACGGTGGAACGAACGTGCTTGCAGCTCGCCGCACTGGGACAGCCGGACGACAACTCAATGATTAGCCAGATCATCAAGAGCAAGCTGCCGGATCCTGTGCTCACCGCACTGCTGAGCAAGGAGCAGGAGGCAGGACGCCGCTGGTTACTGGCAGATCTGCGAAAGGGTTTAGCTGAGTGGTTAGCCCTTCGGCAGGAGGTGCAGCGATGTGGGGCCTTCGGCCGGTACGAGGATCCACGTCAGTTCAACCGACAGGAGGGACGCAGCAGGGACAAAAAGACGGATCAGGCGCGCGTCTTTGCTGTGACCCACCAGAGCGGCAAAGGACCAATCCGCGGGAGTAATACGGATTGCTTGTTCTGCCAAGGCGGCCACTGGTCATCGGAGTGCGATCGCGTAAAGGATGTCGCTACGCGCAAGAAGATGATCTTCGAACAGGAGAGGTGCCTCAACTGCCTTCGCCGAGGACACAAGGTCGCGGAGTGCCGGACCAAGAAGGGCTGCTTCAAATGTGGAGGCCGTCATCACCAAGCCGTGTGCGACAAGGATGGCGGGGTGGCTGCTGCCGGCGGAAGCAAGAGGAACAATCGCGCTGGTGGAGAGAGGCGAGCCAACCGAGCAGCCAACACCGTGGGTGCCGAGGACTCATCGAACAAAGGGACCATCGCCTCAGCTACGATCGCTGCGGCCATCTCCATGCCAGGCGAATCGGATGCGGTGGTCGCGATCACGGAGGCTTCACCAGGAGAGGTGACACTGATGGCGGCTCCAGTACGGATCTTCGCGGATAGCGACGAGGGGGATCGCATGAGCGTGCTCTTCTTCTTCGACGGTGGAGCACAGGTCAACCTGATCAGGAAATCTGTGGTGCAGCGTCTCGGCCTACGCAAGCTGAAGGACGCGTCGCTGAGTCTCTTGCCATTCCATGGCAAGCAGCCGGTGCGTATGAACACACCGCTCGTCACGTTCGGAGTAGAGCTGCAAAATGGAGGGACAAGGACGCTGATGGCATACCAGACGGACTTCATCGTCACTTCGGTGCGCAGAGCTGAGTTGGTCTCCGGACGAGTGATCGCGCACGATGAGGAGCCGGATGTGCTCATCGGGTTGGCTGACTTCTGGGACTTCTTCAGAGCAAAGGAGCAGATCAACGGCGGCCTGTTCCGGATCCATACGCTGGTTGGGCCGGTAGTGTGCGGGCGGTACTCAGCCGGATGGCCGTGGAAAGAATACCCGCCGCCGGAGCTGCCAACCAACTTCAATATGGCTTACTCGAGGCTGAGCTCGCTGATGAAGAAGCTGCATGGCCAAGGGCACCTGCTTCAGAAGTACAACCATACGATCATGGAGAAGCTGGACACAGAATTGATAGAGCCGGCGTCGCGAACCGGACACACGGAACATTTCTTGCCCCATCATCACGTCCTGACACACAAGCTGCGGATCGTGTTCGATGCCTCAGCGCACCCCAAGGGAGAGATATCACTCAATGAAGCAATGTTCCGTGGACCAGTGATCATGCCGGATCTCGCCGGACTGCTGATGCGTTTCAGGCTGGGCAAATTCGCGCTGTGGGCCGACGTCGAGAAAGCGTTCAACGCCATCAGCCTGAAAGAGCGCGACCGCGAGTTCTGCAAGTTCCTATGGGTGCGCGACCCGCTGAAGCCGCTGTCTCCACAAAATTTGGTGGTTTACCGATGGGCTCGCGTGCCGTTTGGTGTCATCGCGTCGCCGTTCATTCTCGCAGCAGTTGTGAGGAAACATCTACGGGAGAACGGCTCCGATCTCGCGCTGGAGTACGCCAACAACGCCTACATCGACAACTTGCTGACCTTGTGCGACACGGAGGGCGAGGCGCTGGAGAAGTACCGTGCTGGGAAGGCGCTGTTCGAGTCCTGCCGAATGAACCTGCGCGAGTTCCTCTGCAACTCAGAAACGGTGATGAACGGCATTCCGAAGGAGGACCGGCTGGACAAACCAACCCCGAAAGTGCTGGGGATACCATGGGACACCGCGGCGGATATGCTGGTGCTCAGCTTCGCCGCGCCGGAGACACAGGGAGCCGTCACGCGACGCAACGTGCTGAAGCAGCTGGCTTCTGTGTTCGACCCGCTGGGGCTCGCGGTGCCTTGCTTGCTGCCAGCGAAGCTGTTTCTGCAGAAGCTCTGGGATCGGCCGCTGAGTTGGGACGAACCGCTCGCAGCAGAAGAGGCGGCAACATGGAGGGACATTGTCGCACCATGGCAAACCGACCCACTTCGCATCAAACGCCGCGGAGTCATGAATGGCGCGGCCAGCTATCAACTTCACGTCTTCGTCGATGCGAGCAAGGACGCGTACGGGGCAGCGATGTACTTGCGTGCAGAGTGCAACGGGCTGACAACATCTGAATTGTTCATCGCAAAGAGCCGTGTCAAGCCGAAGACAACGAGCATCACAATCCCGCGAATGGAATTGATGGCGATGCTGGTCGGGGCTAGGCTGATGGTCTTTGCGGAAGCGCAGCTGAGATTGAGCGTGACGCAGCGATTCCTATGGGGCGACTCGAAAGCAGTGCTGGCTTGGGTCGCGTCGACTGAGCAGCAATCTCGTTTCGTTGACAATCGTCTCCGGGAGATAAGGCGGATCGCGAAGAGCGCCCGCTTTCTCTACGTGCCAACAGAGCAGAATCCGGCGGATGTGGCAAGCCGTGGATGCACACCGGACGAGATACGTCACCAACTTCTCTGGGGGCAGGGGCCATCGTGGCTGACGATGAACGAGGAACGCTGGCCGATCACGTACGAGGTAAGCGTGCTGCCGGAGGACGAAGAAGCGACGCCTGCGTCAGAAGGACAGGACAACGCTGAGGCGGGTATGGAAACAACGCTTATCGCAGCTACGGCGACCGACAACGCGGGTGAGCAATTCTGGATCGATACGAGGAGGGTGGCCAGTTGGATGCTGCTGTTGCGCATCATGGCACTCGTTCTCAGAGGAGCGCGGAAATGTCTCAACCGGTGTGGCAAACAACCCAAGACGCAGCTGGTTTCGTCAACGCGTGTCGAGGGGCCATTGGCAGCGGAAGAGATCGCGGCTGCTGATAAGCTTGTTTTGCGAAGGGCGCAGGAGCTGTGGCCGGTGGAAGTGCGCGGTTCTCAACCTCCGCGTCTTCAGATGGATGCGGACGGACTGCTACGCCTGCAGACGCGTTTGGTCAACAGCACAGCCCCGCTGGACTTCAAGAATCCGGTTGCGCTGTCGAGCAAATCACCGATTATCCGGATGCTGATTGAACATCTTCATGGGTCACTGAAACATTCCGGAGTTGGGACGACGCTCGCCGCTGTGTTGACACGTTTCTGGATTCCGAGCGCACGCCGAACAGTCAGCTCGGTGATCAGCCGGTGCCGCAGGTGTCGAAGAGTGCAAGGGCCCGCATACGCGCTGCCGGAGATGACACAACTTCCGGAGTCACGGGTTCGGAGAAGCACACCGTTCGAGTTCGTTGGGATCGACTACCTGGGACCGACCACTGCTCGGCAAGGCGGAGAACTGCTGAAAACTTGGATCGTGCTCATCACTTGCCTTGGGACGCGGGCAGTGTACCTCGAACCAGTCATGGACCTGACGGCGAACGCGTTTCTCCAAGTGTTGCGTCGGTTCAGCAGCAGAAGGAGGACGCCAGCGGCCATATTGACGGACAATGGGACTCAGTTCGTCCTCGCAGCGAAGGTGGCGGCGGCTATGGAGGCGGGGCGCCTACCTACAACACCGTTGGACGACTTTCTTGCGCGAGAGCAGATCAAATGGCGCTTCATCCCGCATCTCAGTCCATGGCAAGGCGGAATCTACGAGAGGCTGGTCGCGCTGGTGAAAGCAGCTTTCAAGCGCGTGCTGGGCCGGACGGTGCTTGGTTGGGACGAGCTGGAGACGTTCACTGCCGAAGTGGAGGCGGCTCTGAATCAGCGACCGATTTGCTTCATCGACCAAAGGCAAGATGGGTTGGCGCCGCTGCGACCAATCGATTTCCTGCTGCCGAAAGCACAACTTGCCATTGACATACCGACCAAGAAGGACGAGACCGACGAGGATTTCAGTGTTGTACCGAATCAGCAGTTGCGGCAGTTGCAGTCCCGCTGGAAAGCTACAACAGCAGCGCTGGATGAGTTCTGGAAGCGGTGGTCTCACGAGTATTTGTCAATGTTGCGGGAGCGGACGCAATGGAAGCACAGCGGTCCTCGCAGTCAGTTGCACCAACCACCGAAACTTGGAGAAGTCGTGCTGGTCAGGGAGGAACTGCGCCCGCGAAACATGTGGCCGATGGCGCGCATTGTCGAACTACTGGGCCCGCCGGGACAAGTACGCAACGCGAAGCTGAAAATGGCAAACACGGGCCGTACGCTGACACGCCCGGTTAATCGCTTGTACCCGCTGGAGGTTTCAGACGAGGGAACGGATCCACCACCGGCGGACTCAGAAGTAGCGGTGGAACTGGAGGCCGAGCCCGTGCCTACTTCGCCAGGCACCAAACAGGGAGAACGCAAGCAAAAGCGAGACGGACCGGCGAAAATGGGGACAACGGGACACGGAATGGTGACGCGTGCAAAAACCAGAGCGATGACCATGTTGGGGACGGTGCTGATGGCGTTGCTGCTGGCACAGATGGCGCAGAGATCTGATGGGGCTCCGTCGAACGAAACGGTGACCTGCGAGGATTGCCGTTTGGAGTGCGCGCCGCTGGGTGTCACGCTGAAAATCCCGAGGCGCGTCGCCAAGTTCGAAGTGTGCTGCGGATCGACACACAGCTGTCTCGTCCATCGCTTCACCAGTCAAATCACGTTCGAGCTGCCACAAGAGTTGCTACTGGTCGACTACCGGTGCGAGGCGAAATTCTGGACGCGTGATGGACAGATGGAAATGAACGCTGTGAACTGCGGACCAAAGAATGCGTGCGACCTCGTCCGATGCTGGATTTGCTGGGACCGGATTGCTGAACCCGGGTGCCGACCCGAGGTGTCCTTTGCAATGGCGGGTGTGTTCGCATTTGGGACTGTGCTGAGCGCGTGCTGGCTGATCGCGATGTCGAGGCAGATTATCGCCAACGCGGCTTGGCTTGTTCAGCTACCGTTTGGTTTGTGTTTGTGGGTGCTGAGGAGAGCTGCGAGAGAGCCGGAGCGACAACCAGAAGCTGATTCTTTCTGGGGAAGACGGCGCGCAACGCTGAGGAGAACGCGGCGGTACAGCCGGCTAAATGAGTTGGACATCCCGCTGATGGCTGTTGTGCTCACTTTGCTGGCGTTGGGCGATGGAAGGGTGTCGGCAGAAGTCGTCTCAATCACTGCGTCGGCGGAAAACTGCTGGCGGACCGCCAATGGGACAGAGTGCCAGATCGACAGCTCAACCATGGTCTCGCTGCTACCGGCTGGTCAAGCAGTCCGACTGCTGATGAGAGACCCGCGCGAAGTGGTGATCGGCACGTTGGAAATAATGATGAGCGGACTCAGCGTTTGGTGTGTTCCACGCTTGGAGCGGTTTCTGAGGTCGTACCAAATCGTTACGGAGTCACAGAAGCGATGTCCGGGCTTTGGCACGTGTGTCGACGACAACTGCAGGCTAATCAACAATGGCCTCTTTGACGGGCTGGTGGACGAGCTGAGCGACGAGGCGGAGGCGCTTCCGGGATTCAGCCGTTGTACCGGGTCGTGCTCGTTTTGGGGCTGCGGTTGTCCCAATGCCGGCACTTCTTGTATTTTCTACCGCCCGCATGCAGTCGCCAAATCAAACACGGTGTTTGAGCTGATCAGCTGCCCGTCTTGGGAACACAGAGTCGACGCGCAGATGATGTTGATTGCTGACGGGAACTCGAGCGAAAGTGTCACGGCAACGCTGTTTCCCGGAGTCACGTTCAGGTGGGAGAACATCAGCATCACACCGGCCGCCGTATCGCAGGCACCAGCGCCGATACTCGCCAAGAAGTTCCTGCGGGATGGTCGAAGGGTTGCTCTGGTAGATGAATTACCGACCGAGCTGTGGTGCCAAGATGAGGCGGCGGCCGCAGCTTTCAAGTGCAATTTGAGCACAGAAGCTTGTTCAAAGTGTCAACCGGATCATGATGCTGAGCGGGTGGACTGCCGTTGCAAGGACTTGCTGCTGGAGCCGTACTTCGAGGATGCGGAGCGCGTCCTTCCACTCCAACTTTCCCGGCTGACATTGCGCAACGAGGAGCGGGATGTCTACGTCGAGACTACCTACGCGCCGATTCAATTGGTTGTTCAGTTCAATGGACTCCGATTGGCGTTGGAGCAAGATCGCAGCACGTGTACAATCGAGACGAAGGAATTGCGCGGGTGTTACTCCTGCCATGTTGGGGCTCGGTTGGCGGTGGAGTGCTGGACGGATTTGGGCAACGCAGTGGCGGAGGTCAGCTGCGACGACGGAACACAGTTCACGGTGCCATGCCAAATGCAACGGCGGATGCGCAACATCACACTGGCCTTTGATCAAGCGAAGATCGACACCAACTGCTCGGTGTCATGCAGTGGCGGAGTTTCGCACTTTGGATTGGCTGGACATCTTCATTACGTGCCGATGGGCAGGGACTCCGAGCTGTCAGGGCGTCAGTCGGTGCGGAGCGGCGGGAATTCTTCGTTCGGATGGCCCGATGTCGGATTTGGGATCGACCTTCAAGGAGTTGCTATGTTCTTTGTTGGGTTCCCGAACGTGCTGGTGTTCGCCGCAGTTTTGGCCGCAGCTATCAGTTTGGTGTTTCTCGTGGTTAAGTTCCATCCTGCTCTGCGTGTGTGGAGAATGGCGGCACGCTACAGCTCGTTAGTCATGGCGGTGATCATTCTGACGGGAGCGGATGGGTGTGCAAACCTTGTCGGGGGAGGACTGCCGCATGGCGGCAGGAAAGGACAGTCAGACGGTGACTCACCCTTGAACTTTGGCCTTTCCACGGCGGCGATGTTGGGTCTTCGCTGCATAAAAGGAGCTGGTTTGGGCCGATTGTCTTCACTTCCTTCCGGGAGAATTCGACTATCAACTTACCTGACGACGCGAGAGGAACAAACGATGTCCATGGAGCTGCGATGGGGACTGATGGCGCTGATGGCACAGTTGAGCGGACGCAGTGAGGCGGATCTCCACTCCTTCCTTCGGACGCAGCATGGACGGGACTGGGCGATGCGGTTCATGGCGGAGCTCGACAACGGAGGAGCACGGGTGGCAACGACTCATCTCAGCCTGGCGCGAGCGGTGCGAGGAGTGCGATTCACTACTGGGTCAGCACGGGGGACGGTGGCCTTCCGGGACGATGCTGGCGGCAGAGTCACGGTGGAGGAACACTATCGTCGACGTCACGGGCTTGCACTACGTTATCCTCTGGCACCGTGTCTCGTCGAGGCTTCAACGGGCTCATTCTTCCCAATCGAGGCGCTGGAGGTGCACCTCGCCGACCGACGTCGCAAACGGGAGCTGCTTGACTGGGCAGTGGCTGAAGGGCACGGGCAGAGGAGCGGAACGGGCGTCATGGAAGAGCTGGACGGGATGCGGACTCTGGTCGTCAGCAGCGGAGCCAGCAAGGGAGTCGCGGTACGTGGTGGCGCGCGGCGGCGTTGGGGAAGCAGATTGGCTGGGCAGCGGGGATCGCAGAGAGGAGTATGTTCGCCTACGCATGCAGGATTGCGGCAACGCGGGTCACGGAGCCAAGTTCGTCCACCGGGGCGTGCAGGGCTGGGGCAGGCGGATTGGCCGACGGCAGCGGAGCATGCCTGGGGAAACGGAGTGGCCATCGAGCTGACTCGCAAGATGACAGCAGCTGCAGGGCCGGTTCTGGCGGGGCTACATCGCGGAACAGTCGAGGCCGAGGCAGAGGTGCGCGTCAAGGTGGGCGTGAACGGAGGATGGCGCGAGCTCTTCTTCCGTCTTGCCGCTGTGGTGGTGCTACTTCTTCACACGGTGGATGCGGAGATGATGGGCAGTCAGGACAGGCCACGTTCGTTCGATGGTGCCGTACTACATGGGCCAGTGTTGTTCTCCGGTCTGGCGGGTGTGCTGGCACTGTCTCAACGCGATCGCAGTCTCGTCGGGATCGCGGTCGCGACGCGATCGCGGTCTCAACGCGATCACGGTCTCGACGCGTTTATGGTCTCAACGGGATCGCAGTCTCGGCGAGATCGCAGTCTCAACGGGATCGCCGTCTCGCCGCGATCACCGTCTCAACGCGATCGCACTTCTCCCGTGTTTGTGTCTGGTGGTGACGAGTCCCTGTGGGGGACTTACTACTTGGCGGCGGAGGCTGACATTTCGAGAACGACGGGCGGAGACGAGAAGCAAGTGCTGAGTCACAACAGAGGGGGACAAAAAGCTGATTTTGGCCGACCATTTCTTCATTTCTCATCGATCTGGACTACAATTATGGCGGAGAGACGTATTTATGGCAGTGTGGCACGGAAGCACTGGAGGCCGCTCAGCACACACAAAGGCTATCACCATGAGCAGTGCACCGGTTGCGGGTATTTTGGGCATCCGACGGGATGGGCCAGATGTCCACAGGCGATGAAGGAGGAAGATGAGCGGGCGGCGAGGTCTTTGATCGGCGACGGTGGCACGGGCGGCTCCCAGGAGGTGAAGAAGCGCAAGCCGGAGGAGAGTGGATCAGCAGCGGGAGAGACGGCGCCGAAGAAGCAGATGGTCGGGGGCCTGGGCGCTGGTGAGCAGACTCTTGAGCGGGACGAGGAGCTGGACGTCGAGGGAGTTCAAGAGGGTGACCAGGAGGAGGCCGGGTCGGACACCGGGGAGCGAAGTTCGGGCACTGAGTGCGGACAGGATGATGTCATGCTGGAGGTGGCGAAGTTGAGAGGACAGCTCAGAGCGGAGAAGGAGTTCTCCGGGTCGCTGGTGGACCAGATCGCGCAGTTGCGGGGAGAGCTGGTCATCAAGTCAAAGTGCGTTGAGGACCAAGGGAAGGCGGTCATGGAGCTGACGAAGGAGAGGGACGCGCTGCGCAGAAAGCTGGTGCGGAAGGATGAGGCAGTGGCGCTGCTGGTCGACGAAAAGAGCGTGCTCGTCCAGCGATGTGCTGTGGCGGAGACGGAAGTGCCAGGCGGGGCGATGTTGGCGCGGATGGTGGCAGCAGAGGCGAACTGTCGGGCTGTTCTGCAGGATTTCGATGTTCTACGGGAGGCGCTCAATCAGACGGCACGGATTCTCCGCCCGGGAGTGTCGGCACCGGCAGCACCGGCACCGACTGTGGACGAGGGGGCCAAGGACCATGGGCACCGCCGGGGACGTGAGCAGGACCGGGCCAAGGAACGCGATGCTGATCGCAAGGAGCGCGAGGCTGATCGCAAGGAGCGGGGGCGGAGCAAGGACCAGTCTGGTGCACGTGGCAGAGGCAGTGGGAAGGAGAAGGAGCGA
>JAQIYK010001137.1:0-10689 GCA_034700465.1 Rotylenchus robustus | reverse complement strand
GAAAGGTGTCCTTTGGGCACAAAGGGGAGACACTTCACAAGTTTGTCTTGCTTCCCCCTCCGATTGATCTGCTCCAAATTCTGTTTTTCACATCAATTGGGCCAACTTTTCAGTGTCCCGGCCATTTGTTGTTGTTGGGCTAATGGTTCACACATGTCTTCTGCAGTTTGTTTGGTCCAACATTTTTCCCTCATTTCCGATCAATTACTCCCTCCAAACATCACTCACTTTGCATCTGTCCCGCAAAAATTTGAAGTGCCCCCGGGCCCCATTTGGCCGGTCCGATCAGAGCCAGTTGCGGGGGCGGAGAAGTGGTCCGGGCACCCTTCAGTGGAGTGCAAAACGGACGGAGGGGGGAGGGACCACAAAAGGAATCGGAGGAGGAGGAGGAGAAGGAGGAGGAGGAGGAGAAGGAGGAGGACCATGGTGATCGCGACACAACCAACCGTAGTGGGGGAGGGGGGAGATCGAGAGCAAACACAACAGCAACCAATCAACCAGCAACACCACCACCAACCACAACCCGCAAGTCACTCCCCAAACACACCAATCACCACAACCAGCAACATCGTCTCCTTCAAGCACACGTGAAGATAATATCGCCAGGTTGCGCAGCAATTCCAACCAAATCCGGCCTACCAGCCCTCTCCAAGTTCCGCCCGTACTCTTCCTCCCAACATTCAGTTCCGGTCGACGTCGTCGTCCTTTTTGAATCCATCCTCGACCCCATAGTCCACATTCCTCTGTCCATCAGCCAAGGTACAACTCAACTCCTCCGCCGATGCCTGCAGCGCCACCATGGTGTGCACTGCTCCATGTCCGTGCCCTCCTGCTGGTGATGTTCATCTCCGTCCTGTTGCTGAACTTGCTCTGCTCTGCTGTTGTCCCCACTTCTCAGTCAGACGCCGACGGTTGGGGCGGCGGCCGTGCGGTGCGCGCCAAACGCCAATACTACGACGAAAGCTACTACGGTAGCTATTATGGGTGGTAAGTGTACTGTACGGAACTGTCATACTGACTGTGCTCCCCGCCCCAGGCAAACGGGACGCATCGTCGGCTGGCTAGCGGGCTTCTTGTAAGTGTTACCTTTTGCCAGATTACTGTAGCTAGCTGGATACCGTACCTTCTTAACTGAATACCGTATCCCCTCTCCCACAGTGTGCTGATGCTGGTCATCTGCGTGCCGTGCGTGTGTTGCATCGGCATCTGGTTCCTGGGCTGGTTTGGGCTTCGTCGGGCGATGGCCAACCGACAGGCCCGGCGCCGAGACGAAGGTGCCCGTTTTCCTTAAAAACACACAAACGATATACCGTACACACCTGTGAAAATTGATCCCGAAATTGTAATGTTCAATTTTTGAAGAGGAATAAAGTACTTTTTGTTTTGTCCCAAAAATCCAAACTTTTTGCAGGCGGAATGATGGGTGGAGGAAGAGTTATCGGTGCGCGGGACCAACACGAAGTGAGCCGTCGCTACCCGCTGGACTCCCCGGTGGCTGCTGAACAACGGTATCCCACAGGCGCTACCGTACTTTAGGAGGTGTACACTGTAGGTACACTACAACTTTGGGTTACTGTAGGTACGTGTACGCAACCGACAGAGTGTACGCGGCCGAGCGGCGGCCTCGAACGCCCCCAACTGCGCATGTGCACGAAGGCACCGGAACAGCAGCGTACGCCAGCAACGGGGTGGTGAGCCGGGATGTACGGAGATTGTAACGCGTGATCAGTGCCACTTGGACCATCCTCAGGGTGCCGATCTCCAAAAACCTGGCGCGCTGACCAAAAAACCTGGCATTTTCGTGGCAAAAATGCCAAAATCCTGGCAAATGCCAGGAAACCCTGGCAAAATCGGCACCCTGACCATCCTATCAGGGCTACCCAAAGAAAAAAGGATAATGGAGGAAAGAGCATAGAAAAACCGAATTTGAACATAGTTTGGATAATTCTAGAAATCGATAAATATAGATAGACAACCAATTATTTGATATTTATACTTTTTCTCGGGGATTGCCCAACCTCCAACACTCAAATTCCATTCACTTCCATTTTTGTGATTTTTTGAAATTTAAATCTTGCAAAGCCAAAAAAGAGATCGTTTGTTTTTCCCAAAGTGTAAAATAACAAAAAGAAACACAAAATGAATGATTGAACAAAAAAGCAATACAATGATCATTTGATTGATTTAATTCATTTGGTCATCACAAATTGGGCAGAATTTCGCTGCGTGGATAAGCTCGGATGATCCGCACGTCGGTCAATGGTCTGATGAGCACAGATAAAAGCGTTTATTATTTAACATTTCAAGTTAGGAATGACGTTTAATTTTTGTAATAAGTTTTCGAAAATGCTTTATAGTGAGTGATGTGTAAGATTAAACCATTAAAACGGAAATGCTACCATATTTATCAAAGACGCAGGTAAAGGGGGGCCGGCCATTGCCCCTTATGTGTTTAAAATTGGCGAAAATTTTTCACGAATTATGATTTTTCAGCAGTACCTTCCTGGTATTCGGAAAATACGTGAAAAAATTTACATCAGCGTCGCAAAATTATGAAATTTAGATCCAACCTAAAAATAAACCACTAGCAATCGATTTATCCCGGTTGGCCTTGGCCTCTTGAAAAATCATGGACCTTAATATTTTTATATGTTATTTATTAAAGCAAAATGGACTATTTAAACATTTTTGACTAATTCGTGACCATTTTTATATCATGGTTTTGCTTTTATTTGATTATTAATTGCTTGGTTTATTCTACTCCTTGGCTTTATTTACCTATCATTGTTGTCGGTGGTGATCTGTCCGATCTTCTGCAGCACTCTGATCCCGGTTGCTAACCGTCCGAAGATTGTGTGCTTTCCGTCCAAATGTTGCGTCGGTCCCAATGTGATGAAGAACTGTGAACCATTGGTGTTCGGTCCCGAATTGGCCATGGAAACCTAATATTTTATTATTATTGGCAAAAAGGGACAAAACAAACTATGCCAGCGCCGGTGTGCCTAAGCTTATCGCTGATCTCGTCCTCAAAGCGACTTCCGTAGATGGATGTTCCGCCGCGTCCTGAAAACAAACATACACATCTAATAACGATCAATAGGCCCAAAAAACTACGTGTATATCAAACAAACTAAAACTTATTATCAGGAAATTTGCTTCAATATATGGTAATATGATTGTGATTGTAAGTTGAATCCATTTCAAAATGCACTTTTTATATTAACTTCCAACCTGTTCCAGTGGGATCGCCTCCCTGAACCATGAAATCGGCGATAATGCGGTGAAACATTGTGTTGTTGTAGTACCCTTGACAACAGAAGTTTACGAAAAAATAACTAACTATAATCTAAATAAACCTTTCCTCGCCAATTCCTGGAAGTTCATACATGTCTTCGGTGCATGGTCCCAATACAATTCAACCATCATCGGGCCCATCGAAGTTTCCAAAACAACGTGCGACGCATTTAAATTTGCCATTAATATTTGAAAAACTTTAATAAATTCAAGGTTTAATTTAAAAAAAAAACAAACAGAATAAAATACTTGTGGCTTGAAAAACTCTGATGAGGGAAAAGAGAATAAAAATGAGCAAATCAAATTATTTTAGAAACAATGTGAAAATGACAAAACTTTGAGAAAAGAACAATTACAAAATTCATTCAATGTTTATTTCTCTTCCACCGGACACTTCGCCATACTCATAATCTTGCGAAATTTTGTCGAATAATGCACCTAAATTTATTATTTTTAATTTTTGCAACTATTAAAAAACATTTATATGTACCACATGCAACTTTGGCCTTGAGTTTGGCCGCAGCCAGAAAAGAACCGGCCAACTTTCTGTGCAGAGAATAAATCTCATCAGGCGGGGCGGTCAAACGGTGCTCAAGCATCACCGGGACCAGCTTATTTATCCGAGCAGTTACACTCTGCAAAATCAAAAAAAGAATTTAACGACGTATTTTAAAAGAATTAGAGAATATCAGTAAAGAGAGATGTATCTAGCTTACAAAATATATAATTGGCACTGTGAAAAGGCCAAAAAATTCAATTTTTTAAATAGCCATATAAAATGTGAAAAATTGAATGACCCAAACGCTGCTCTGTATGTATAATGTATAGAACCTGCTCGGAGAAGTCGTATGCTCCCTGCCAAGTGAGTGTCTCCCCAATGATGGAAATTGAATCACAATGTGCCTTCTCCATCACTTTTGATTCATAGCCGGTGAGCAGTCCAATCTCCCGAGACCACTTTAGCATCTTAAAAATAACAAAATTTAAATTAAAACCTTTTTTAACAATTTACTTCTTCCCGATCATTCTCATAGGCAGCTCTGATGATGTGCAAGTATTTGTCAACAAATGGTTTACTATAACTTCGCGAAGAACCAAAATCGAGCAGCGCCAAGTGGTATTGCCCAGTTGACGGGTTGCGGCCAAACAAGAAATTGGACCAGTTCGGGTCAGTCTACATAAACAACTCCAACTAATTAGTAATTGAAAAAAAGTTCCAGTTTCAAACCTGCATGAAACGCCATAAGAAAATCTCCATCAATGCTAAACATTAAACATGTTCAAAAAATTGAATATCTTGCCAAGGCCAATCAAAAGTACTCACAGAGTTCGATATATCTGGTCGCAATCCAATCGCGCACTTCCTGCGGTTCATTTGTACACTGATCAATGGGAGTCCCATCAAAAAATTCGGCAGTCAATACTCGTTTGGTGGACAATTGCGGAAATACGCCAGGAACTTACATATAACCACATATTTGCACAATTTTATGCAAATCCTACCGAAAAAGTTTGGGTCGCCGGACAACAACTTCTTGAACACATTCATTGCCCTCGCCTCCCGTTCATAATCACACTCAGCCTTCAGCTCTCGGCGTGCAACCTATAGAACACATTTAAATATGATAAAAGGCCTAACAATATAAAAACAACCGTGGCAAAATTGTCCAAGAACATCCCCTTCGGAAACAGGCCACCAATGTTCAATACCTTTAATAAAATAACACTAACATAAACTTGATGTAATTTGCCAACTGAAAGAAGGTTGTCGATGTCCGAATTGATTCCCTCGGCAACGCCAGGATATTGTATTTTGACCGCCACTTTTCTTCCATCTAAGGTCACCGCCTTGTGCACCTAAACAAACAAGTCAAATAATTAATAGCTTCATTTTGAATAATGTTTCAGTTACGAGTAGAACTTCTCCAACCTATAATTATTGTGCCAAGACACACGGCTCACCTGTCCAATGGACGCCGCAGCAAAAGGGCGATCATCGAATTTGCTGTACAATTTTCTCCAATTTGCCCCCAATTCCTTGGTCATCTGCTGATCAACTTGGTAGGAAGGCATGAAGTCCGCACTTTGCCGTACACGTTCAAAAATTTCTAGCAAGTAAGCAGGCACTGTGTGTTCATCTTAAATCCAAAACATTACTTCAATTGCTTCAAATCTTAAACCCAAAACATTACTTCAATTGCTTCAATTGTTAGCATAAATGATCGAAAATAAGAATATTGCAAATAAGACCCTGTATTGAGAGCATTTGTCCCAGTTTGAGTGCCGCTCCTCGGACCCGGCAAAGTGTTTGGACTATCCGTTCGGCATTCGATGGCGTAATGAAGGGATTAGAAGATGTTTGAGGTTTGATCGGCTTTTGTTGACTTGTTTTTTGCGCAGCTAGAGGCTCTGCTGATTGATGTCGCTGTTGTAGTAATTCTTTAGAAGGAACTTAGTTAGAGTTGTCCCGGATAGGCTTTCCTTTTTTTCCTTTTTTTCATGAATTCACCGAACCCATATTGCAGATTCCAAACTGAATTGATCTCTGCTGGTTTCCGAGAAATTTGTTTTAATCTTTAAGCTTATGGCCCTATTATAGTGGAGATTCTCTTATACATAAAATCTAGATATAAACCAAAAACAATTTTTTGGTCCCTTGTATATAACAATGTTTTGTTGGTTGGATAAAATGTGGATAAACCTGTTCAATGGGTCGTATCCGGCCGATGTCACCGATCCGTGTAAATGCCCGTCGGCCAACTTCAACACCAGTTCCCATCGCCAATCCAACGGCCAATCGACCAAAATTGAACAGCCGAGCAATTCGTGACGTCGGAACAGCGCTTTCTTTACTAAAATCCATTGAGTTTGCGGCGGAGTTGTCGCGAAACGATGGATTATAATTCTGAAATCGAAAAATAACAAAATATTAAGTACAAAATAATTTCCAAAAATTTACTTTTGGTATAACCGGTTCATACACAACTTGTTTAATTGGTTGCGCTACTTGTTCAGCATTGATCGCTGGGGTTTGTTTTTGTTGGGGAGGCATTTGCGACAAATTTGCTTTTATGGGTCCAATGAACTCCCTTAATTATGTTATACAACATACATAAATTTGCTAGGAATCATTGTTCAAGAATATCTTACTCTGTGTCTGGATATACGACACCCACTTCCAGTGCGGCTCTCCTCAGAAAAGCCTCCTCTTCGTAGCTTAATTCCCCTTTTGGAGGCCTAAAATTGCAATTTATTTGAATTTCTAATAAGTAAATTTTTATCACATTTCATGACGCTCAACCAAAGGTGAAACAGGAAGGTAAGATTTGTGCCTCGAAAGCTGCTGGTCGGGAGCAACGTCAGGAACTTCATTTGTTACTTCATATCCGCCATGTCCTTAAAAAGTTAACAGGATATGCTTGTCAATATTTGCTATTTTTTAAAAATAAAATATAAATTAAAAAAGTATAATGTAATACCTGGAAATACACCCCTCGACGCCAATTTCACAAAAGTCTCAATACCGACAGCCACAACCTTTGCTCTATCAAGCACATCTATGCCAACAAAAGAAGTTGATGCTCTTTTGTCACCCGCTACATCGGTTTGTTGGAAAAATCTAGAACACGGATTGTTATCAAATTCAACTATTGATAACAATCCGTTCAATTTTCAACTATTTAGTAAATTGAGTATGTACTGTGTTACAATAAGTGCCACTCACTAAATAACATTTTACTGCGTTTTTTTCATCTTCAATAGCAAGTGATCAATAGGGCCGCGATGGTTATGCAGATGCATTTTTTAAACTTGCCATGGCCTGAAATGCATAAAAACATGTTTTTAGCTTCATTGGAAGCTAATAGCATGCATTTTAAGATGCAATTTTTGCATATTTTCGACATTTTTGGGCATATTTTGGCATTTTTCGGCAATCTTCAAAAAAATTATCAATTTTTTACGAAAATTTGGATTTTTCGATAAAAAATTTCAAAATTTGGGCAAAAATTTTCAAACATTTCGATTGAAAATTGAATCGGAAAATCATATTTTCGTGTTTTTGTGCATATTTTGGATTTTTTTGAAAAAATGGTTTAAAATAGAGAATTCAAGGCCTAAAAAAGAATTCAAGGCCTTTCTGAGGTGTAAAATGCGATTTTAGGCTAAAAGATGCAGTTTTTAGGGAATTTTGGGCACATATTTTAGCATATTTTGGCATTTTTAAGGCGTTATTTTGTGCATATTTTTCGGTTTTTGGGCATATTTTATGCGCATATTTTGCTATTTTTATATGCATAACTATCGCAGTCTTAGTTATTAAATTAATTATACCCCAGCAGCAACGGGCAACCATTTTTAAATAAATACAAAAATCGATATAATGATAATGTACATTGTATTACATTTACATACCTTGTCTCTTTTTCATCAACTCGGACAACTTTTCCACCAAAAACAGCTGCTTGAACCATCCTTTCGCGGATTGGATCTTTCAAATTTCTAAGTTCATATCCAAGTTGAGAATCTGCCAGCAGACGAATAATGCTCAATGAGTAACGAAGTTGTTCACGATTTGGAGGACGAAAAGACATATTTATTTGCTTTATTTACATTTGATTACCTGAATTTTGGAAAATGTATTAGGTAAAAAAGGATTGTCAAAAAACACAAACAATAACAAATGCCATGAAATTTTACAAATTTTATTAATTGATCCTGATTCCTCCTATCTATCTAAAATAAACATCAATATTTAAAAAAGTTAGGACTTTGGACCTTGTTTTTAAAGGCCGGCCACAAAGGACTTTGTTTTTAAGAGTCGATCATAGAATACGTACTACGTACCATTGTTTGTTTGTTTTGTTTATTTGTTTGTTCTGTTTTCCTTTCCCTTCTCTTGCTTTTCCTAGAACTACTTATTTGTATTTTGTATACATATGTGCAGTGTGCAGTGCATATATGATATTTCCTTCAAAAAACTTTGGATTTTTCCAAATATTTCAGTTTTTTAAGTTGTCTGTCTAGTTATCGCACCCTGCAAAATTTGGTTCCACTCACTTCGACCCACCCGCAATTGCAATCAAACACCAATATAGAGACAGATAGACACTACTACACCATTTATATCGCAGAAAGAAGGGAATTGGAAGAATCTTCCACGCAAAACATATGACGATCATGTGAAGGAAGAAGAGTAAGAGGGAGGGAGGGTGTCCAAGTTGAAGACGACAGAGAAAGTTAGAGATAGAGGAGGAAGACAGATAGAGAAAAGAGAGAGATAAGAGAAGGAAGGGGAAGAAAAAAGAAAGGGGGAGAAAGAGAGAGGAGAGATGGAACATTAAAAAATTGTGCCCGGCTGGTTGCTGGTGGCCACAGCACTCTACTGCAGCCAGCCGCCCATTTCGTCCCATCCAAAAAGTCACCACCCATCCACCCTCCCACTTTAGTTTTTATCCGCACCCAATAATAATACCCATGGGTGATGGGTCCCTCTCGCTCTTCATTTCTGAAAAAAAATCGACCATTTCTGAATTCTGATAAGGATTTCTGGTGAAAATTTCTGAGAAAATGGGATTTCTGTATTTCCGATGGAACTTTTCCATTTTTACTACAGGATCCCGGTTATAAAAAAATGGAAAATACAAAAAATAATTTTATTTTTATTTTCCATCCCACAAAAATTTGCATCTTCCTTCCTCCGTTAGATCCATTTCTCCATTTCCTTTTTTAAGTTACGGTCGTTTTCAAAAAAGTGCGCTGTGAACTTTTTGCCAAAAATTGAGTGGGAGGCTGGGAGCCTGGGAGAAGTAGAAGTGACATCGTAATCGTGTCCATCCTAATATTATTTTTTGGCAGAGGGAGGGGGGTTAAAAGTTAAAACAGTCATGGAGAATTGGTTGGCTGATTTTAGATAACTTGCAGATATCAGATCCATGTGTGAGTGGTACCATTCGACGCGCCTGCCTCGATCTGCGCTGCAAGCTGGTACCAGGTGTTCTAGAAATTTTCCAGAAAAACTTGAGAAAAAAATCAAAATTTTCCGAAAAATCTGCCAATTTTGTAGTTTTTTGAAATTGTTCTAAAATTTTTGCGTAGCAACCTCATCTTTAACCAATACCATCTTGTAGCGCTGATCAATGCGCGTTGAATGGTACCACTCTTGCATGGATCTGGGGCCTATAAATCTCCTCCTTGGATAGATAGAAAATAGTGTGTAAAAATAAATGAGAGAGCGGTTAGAGAAATCTATCCAAGCTCTCTCATTTTTACACACTATTTTCTATTTATCCATCTATCCAAGGAGGAGATTTATAGGCCCCTGATCCCTGATATCTGTAATAAGTTATCTAAAAATGCAAACAAAGAATTCTCCAGTGGGGGACTGTTTTGTAAGGACTGTGTTGGTTTTGACCCAATCCGTGTCCGTTTATTTTTATTATTTTTCCCCATGTTTGTTCCGTTCCTTTCCCTCTCCCTTCCTTAATTTTGTTTTGCAGATGACAAAATTTGGAGGAAGGGTGAAAGGGTTGTTTTCTTCTTTCTTCTTCGTGATCGTGAGTAGACTATTCCCACTCCTATTCTCTACTCCCCCTCCCTCCTCCATCCACCTTCTCCTCCCGTTCTGTTCATTCCCCTCCTTCCTTTCCACCTTTGTTTTGCTGAAATTCTGATCAGCAAAGGAAGAGAGATTCAAGAAATATGACGATGATGGGGACTGGGGGAGAGAGAGAATCAATCTGCTGCTGGGCTGATGAATGAGAGTGTGTCCCTTTTTCTTTGTGACTTTCCCCCCCACCCCACCCAATCCCTCGCCCATTCTTTCCATTTCCAGGTTTTCAAACTTACTTACTTCACCTTCACCCGTCATCATCATCACCACCTTCATTCACCCTCGCCCTCGCCCCCATCGGTGGTGGAGTGTGAAGGAGTTGAGTTGGACACCCAAAAGACCAACCCGACCCCCAAATTCCTTCCTTTTCATCACCAACTGTCTCGGTCTATCTGTGATCTGTGTCTGCCGGTCTGCCCATCTGATCTCTAGTTCCAAATTCATCCAAAGAAGAATTTCCAAAATAATTTTGGGCAACTTTACTAATTCTTATAAATTGAAGCTACTTCTCTCGTTTGTATCCCCTTTTTTGGTCAAATTTAAAAAAAAATCTTGGTTTTTCGCTTCAAAAAAATTTAAAACGGTCAGAAAACCCCTAGAAATGTCCTCAAATGTGCTTAAAAATGGTTTAAAACCACTTTTTAGGTGGTTTTACACCATTTTAAATTTTTTTTAAAAATTTCGATTTTTTAGCCAAAAATGCCCAAAAATGGTCAAAAACCCATCAATTTTAATTATTTTTGTCATATTTTTACGATTTGGTGTGTCGAAATGGCATTTTGCAT
>JAQIYK010001136.1:0-10690 GCA_034700465.1 Rotylenchus robustus | reverse complement strand
TCATCAACTCGAAGAACGTTGAGTTCACGCTTTGTACGTAAGCAACAATTGTTTCAAATTTTTGCACTCTGTAAGCTCCATCGCAATGATTAACATTGGACAGAGTTCTTATCCGGCATCCATTATTTTATATTTTGTAAACCTTTTTAAATAATTTTTTAATAAGACCAATAATTGATGTGTTTTGAATCTAAACAAAAAAATGCCACTAAAAACTGGAAAAATGGTTATATTTAGGAAATTATTTAAAAATTCATAAAACCCCTAATAAGAGGCGGGTACCGCAGCTAATTTTTGTTTTAAAATTCATCATAAATCAGGGCTAATCTGCAGACTAAATTTTAATCAAGATCCGCCTATTTGAAGCAGGATACCTTCCTTTTAAGGGCTAAAGGGTGGGGGTCGCGCAAAATTTAGGATTTTAGGCATCCACTGCCCATCTTTACTCCCCACTTTGTGGCATCCCCGATTCCTCTTTTTCTGCGCTCCCACTTTCCTCAACTCACCTTATCTCCATCTCCTCCGCCCTACTTTCTACTTTCTACTCGTCCCCGATTTTGCGTCCACTAAGTTATTTTTTATATAAATATAGTTTATTATAGCCATCTTTATTATTTATTCACTATCTCCTTTATCAATCTCTATTGCTAGTTCCTTCCATCTTGCCGCTCCCACATCATATTTGAAGTCTTTTCATGGCTATTGCTTACGTATTTTTGTTCTAGCCATCTCTATTATTCATTCTCTCTTTTATCAATCGCCATTGCTTAATGGTGCCTTCCATTGTGCCGCTCCCACATCATATTTGAAGTCTTTTCATGGCTATTGCTTACGTATTGTTGGTATTTATATACCCATTATCCATTTTTCTTATCCAATTCGGTTATTCAATTTTACAAATATTTATCTTGTATTATATCCTATTTGTGTATTAAACTTAAATTCTTAAAAACGAATACTGTAGCTGCTCATTGGTTGTTTCTGCTCACAATTTTACAAAAAATTATGATGATAATATAAGTTGTTATAATCGGATGCCGGTGGACGAATTAGGGTTTCGGTACGGGTTTTTCAATACTCCATCTCCATAAGCTCTTTCAACACCAACATCGTCATATTTGTCGTTCAAATGTTGGGGTGGGGTGCAAGTTGTTGCTTCTTATCAGCTGATGGCTTTATTTTTGTTTTGTTATTTAGATCAAAAATACTTTTCCCCTAGTTGCAAAGGTACTCAATATCCATTATTTTAACCAATTCGGTTATTTTATTAAATTTATAGCATTGTGGTACCAAATGAGCCAGCACACGTACATAGAGTACAGGCAACGACATTAATCGCAAGTTTTCCACAATCATATATGAATCATCGTCAATGCAAAAAAAACCAGTCATATTCATTCTGAACATCAAACCGCATGTGATAAATTTAAAAAAAATCCGGCAAAGCCTGTCGGTAACTCCCCAGATTCTTGTAACATTCGAGAATTTCTTTCAATATTGAAGTGCGCGTTGTTTTCTAGCCCGGCATCCATTAATTTAACCAATTCGGTCATTTAATGAGTCTATTAACCACGGCATCGTAATGCTGCTACGAAGTTTAAGCATTCCGTCCCGCTCATAGTTTCATCAACTCGAAGAACGTTGAGTTCACGCTTTGTACGTAAGCAACAATTGTTTCAAATTTTTGCACTCTGTAAGCTCCATCGCAATGATTAACATTGGACAGAGTTCTTATTCGGCATCCATTATTTTATACAATTCGGTCATTTAATATAGCAATTTTTATTCCTATTCAAATTTTAGTTGTTTAAATAATTTAAAAAATGAATAAAAAGAAGATGAGCAGCAGAAAAATACACATACATAAATTGATACAAAAAAACAATAGAGAAATTTAAAAATAATTGCAGTTAATAAATGAATATTTAATTAAAAGATAGCTTGATAATAAAGTTAATAACACTGTTGTTAAAATAATCCAATGGCGAAAATAGGGATGCACAAAGTTTATTATTTTATCGAATTCGTTCATTTATTGATTATTATTTTATCATAAGGAAACAAAGTTCGCAATATAAAAAATGCTCGGTACGTTTTTGTCCAATCATTTTTTAGTGTTTCGGTTATTCATTTTTATCCAATTCGTTGATTTAATTCGGTGATCCTCGGTGTTAAAAAAAGTGTTCTATTTTGGCGAGTTATCCAATTAATGATGAGTTAGTTACAAATTAGTATATCTTATAGCAATGCCATCGCGTTGATCTTCAATATTTCCCACGAATTGGGCATTTGAGTAATATTTTTGTTTTCTCGTGTATGCGAAATTTTCTTAAAAAATCAATATACTGTTTCGCTACTCAACAAATTGTATTGTGGTCAGAATACGTTATAAATAATATCATAACAGAGTTAGGTTTAATATAGAAGATAAATATGAACCTGTTAAAATCGCTAGCGCTCTCTCACAATAAATTTTAAGTGGCAGTGGCATAGATTTGGAAATTCGGGCCATTTTTCTGCACTTTAGCCAATTGCGCCGACATTTGCGGCTCAGATATTTGCGGCCTAATGACCATAACTTACTTCAAATTAAAGTTGGTGGCGTAAAATAGTGACAAAGTTGTTCTCTGAAAAGAGTGTTAGGCGTTTAATTTGTATTTGAATACAAATGACAGGCGTACAGTTTCATTTATTATTTCTTCGCAACTTTCTTCTAATTTATTATTTTTCGATCTTTCTGCATTAGCAAAATTAATATTTATTATAAATTTTTCTAAAAAATTAATTTTGAATTCTTTTAAAGTGATTTAACAATTTTTTGAAAATACAATATAAACTACACACCTACCTGAAGCGATGACATTTTGAATTCATTGCCAATAAAATGTCCATGCGGCGTTGACAAGTTCATTAACTTTTAAGTCAAATCTGAGAACAACTTTGGCTTTACGCAGCACGAATGAGGGCGGGCATTTTCAGAGAGAATCTTGAAGCCTCAAAAGAAGGCCTCGCTACCGTACCACCTTTGAAAGCCTCATTATTCTAACACAGCACAGGTCCGTCAGGATGGAGATGGTTTGGATTATAGTGATTAACATTTTAAAAATTTTCAGGTGTCGTTTTCATGTCATCACTCCTTTCTGCATTTGACGAGGTATTAGTATTGAGGTAAAATTAATGCCAATTATAAGAAATTCAAAAAAACAGAAAACATAGAAACCGTAAAAAGCTAAAAATGTATTTTTCGGTGTCGCATATTTTTTTTTATTTTAAGGAGGGCTGCAGGCGGTGTGCGGTTGGCGGCGGTTTTTTTTGGGCGGTTGGCGGGTGCGGCAATTTTCGCAGCCATTTTACCACCTATTTGGATTTTTGTGTAAATTTTTTTCAGAAAAATTGCAAAATTTTTGAAGAAATTTTACCAAACAAAAACAACAAAATCAAATCAACAAAACAAAACAAAATCTTATATGGGAAAAGGTTTGAACTATACAGCAAAAAACTGCTTTAGTTACAACATTTGGAAAATTGAATTGTTTGTGGCACTATATCCACAAAGAAATCCCATAAAAAATAAATCGGCCCATGAATTTGACAATTACCAAATTAAATACCATATTTTGTTCACATTTTTATTCAACTTTCTCCATTTTTTAAATAATATTTTTTATAAATTATTGGCAAAAAATTGGCGGTTGGCGGCGGTTAACGGTTGGCGGCGTTTTTTAGGCGTTTGGAGGTTGGCCACTGGTGTTTAGACACATACTAGAACTAGTATGTGTTCTAGTATGTGTATTGTTTGAGTTTTTATGGATATAACTTTGCTGGCAATCCTAAAGAATTGGTGTCCCGACGAAAAAAATTGCAAAAATTCTAAAACCATCTCATTAGGGGTAGTTTGGGGCGCTGATCACGAATCTGAGTTCAGATTTGATGTCTGACATCATACAAACATGTGATTTTCAGATTTTTTTTTATCAAGTACTTGATTTTTACGAAACATGGATTTCCGGGATAATTTGGTGCGCTGATCACGAATCTGAACTTAAATATGATGCGAGACATCATACAATCATATGATCTTTTACCAATAAAGTACTTGATTGTTTAATTTATTGTAATTGTATGTTAACGAATTTTAGCTACTTTGCATATTAACAAGGTATATTAGGATTCCTTGCCTTGGAAAAATAATAAAATGAAAATTTACCAATATGTTTTATGATCACAAAATGTGTTTTTGCCAATATGGCTAATGAGTATATATAAAATAATGACAAAATGCGTAAAGTGTTAGGCAGTTTCAATTGTTAACTGGGTAAAAGTGCGCAATATGGGTTAAATGCTTTTGTAGTCTTCTTTCCATGTAATTGCCTCTATTGGAATTCAACAAGGTAAGTTGGGAGGAGCTCAGGGGTGGTATGAAACATTTCCTTTTTTTCTTTGCATTTTTCCAAAATCCTTCTACGTGATTCGTACAGGCTCCCGTAAAAGGGTCCACAAAGTTGGTATATGGTTAACCCATATATGTTGGTAGGGCGTAATTGGGATTGTTGGGATGTTAGATGTTAACAATGTGACTTTATTGCAATGCATTGTTGACATACATGGCAGCTGATTCCGAATGGGTGGCTGACCCACCTCTGACATATTCCCTAATGATAGGAAACAAAGTCTCTTGAGTTCTGTAATCTACTGTCATCTTTTTGATGGACATCATATAAACAAAAATCGAACAATATGGCCAACGTTGTACTTTCTTTTACTCATCAGACTTTCATCTGAATAAAATCCACCCTCTAATAATGTTTTTAAAATTTTAATACCAATCTGTACAACTTGATTCGGTTCTCCCAACCGAATTGGGGTTTGCAAAAGCCAACGTGGACAAATATCTCGCAAAAAGTTAGTCCAGTCTATCACACAAGGAACTGACAAACCAGCGAAAGAGACTAAAAGATGATGAGCACTCCCGTGAGCCCAAAGATATACAAATAACACGAACTTTCTGTATGCGAGATTGCTGTTTGCCAGAAAGGAACCTAACAAACTACTCTACTAATCATATAGCTAAACCTAGATTAAACCTGTCCGGATGGATAGAGTTTTGTTTTTATGGGTAGGACACCGCCACATTTTGTCATCTCCACCACTAAGTCGGCGTCTCCCTTTACTGACTTCCGTCATTGCCCTCTGACAAGCAACTAAAGGACATCTCGGAGGTACTGAACGAAGCACACCGCGATCCCGAAGGAATTTTATAGCATTTTCACTCGTAATAATATGCGGCAGAATATCAAAAAAACCATTTTGTTAGTAATGAAATAATGATAGCTTAATAATAATATTTAATTAATTAGTTTTTATGGGTAGGACATCGCAATATTTTTTTTATCAATCAAAGTACATATATTTTATTTACTATTGATGTTCGGTTTCAAAATAGGTTTTTTCGGTTACTTTCGGTTTCAAATTAATGAATATATTTTCTTCAGGTTAATTGCTTAAAAAGAGCACTGCACTCGGATTTGGGCTTTTGAAACCGTTTCCCTCCCGATCCCGATCGAACACAGATGGAGATGTTGAAAAGCGAATGGGACTCAATCAAGTCATCAAAGTCAGATATCAAACAGCGACTCAACAGTCAGTTTTTTGTTAAAATAAATCTTGTTTTATTATTTACTTGAATTTAATTATAATATATCAACTATGTATTAGGCCTTTTCGGGACATTCGACCGGTATTCCGAGTTCAGGCCGCCACAAAATGGAGGAGTGGAGACACCAACACATTCATTAATTGATGCAACTTCTTCCCTGGTTAGAGAAGAGCACAGCATAGGTGCTAAAGAAGATAAAGAAAGGATGCAGGAGAAGGGTGAAGACCGCAGCTCAAGGTTGTTTGTTTCTTAAAATTCGGAAGAATCGCTCAGAAAATAACATTTTATTTTAGCAATGACTTGGATGAAATCATAGAGCAGCTTGTTAATGTTTCAAAGCCACTTTCGCCTGTTTCATCTGTTCGATTGGTTTCAGAAAAGACTGAAACATCAGCCGAAGGCAGTGCAAGTAACAAAATGGATACTCCATTTGTTCGAAAGTCAGAAATTTTAAATAGCTAGAATGATTAATTGCTTTTATTTTTATAGTGCAGACCTTGAGGCTATTATACAACAGTTAACTTCAGTGGCACCGTTGATCTCACCGATCCGATCAGATTTTGCAATAACTGCTGACAGAAACATAAAGAGTAGCAGGAAAAGATCGAAACGTAATTTTAAACGGTATTTCTAATTTCATCCTCTATTGCATTAGCGTGCTCTCCTTCGGTTGAAGACATAACGAAAAGGATGGCAATCCATTTTGAAAAAGAAGAGTCAGTTAGAACAAATGATTTCAGCAAGCCTTTCATAACAGAAAAATATGCCCAACCGTCAACGGGATATTTAATTGAATTGTCAAGTCAATGCTTTCTCAATCTACTCGAACATCGTGAAGTTCGTCAAAAAAAGGACAGCGAGAACAATGGCGTGATATCAGAACCAAAAAGAAATAGTGATTGTTCGCTTCCAGCGAGTACAGTGCCGGAGAAACTATCGGAGAAGCATTTGGTAAAACACATATTAGCAGAGAAATATGAACTTTGAACATTCCTTTAGCAATCGTTGAGCCAAAGCATGCCAACTTCATCCATCCGTGTTGAAAATAAAAATCTTCCGGTTGATCATTTCCTTACTCAAGCTGGTGGCCTGAAAAAGATCGGAAATACCGAAGTACTTACGCAAGCCAGACCTTAACAAATAATTCTATCTTAATATATTAAGAGGGATAGAGTGAAACAAGTCCTGCTTTATTTTGAATCTATAGCGTACCAAATAATGAACTCAACAACATTTGCTTTCAAACCAGAAAAAATGCACTCCTCAATAACTGAAGCAACCAACTTTTTAAAGTAAGTCCAAACCAGAGACGTTATAGATAATATGAATCAGAGCTGCTCTAAACCCGATATTTTCTTGAAACACGAAATTCAATGTTTGCTCGAAATCGAAACTCGGCAATCAGGGGTTGAACCGGGCCGGGCCGGAAATTTCCGGACCGATTTTTGCCGGGCCGGCTGGCTGGCCCGAGCCAAAATAAGGAGGGGAAAATTGGGAAAATAATGAAAAGAAGAAAATGAATTAAGAAAGTAAAAAATTTCTGACTAGCCTTAGTTTATAATGTTTACTAATTTAGTCCGCTATGCGAAATTTATTTTTTTTGGGAATTTTTATACACAAAATTTTCTTCTAAATGCTTTAAATAAATAAAAATTGGAATTTTTTAAAATAATTATAAAAAATTTGAATTTTTTTAAAAATATTTTCCAAAAAAAACCAAAATCGGGCCGGCCCAGGCCGGGCCGGAAATTTTCGGCTCCATTTTGGTCGAGCCGGGCTGGCAAAAATTCGGCCCGGTTTAACCACTGCTCGGAATCAGAGGTGGAAAGGGGCCGACCCGGGAATTTTCGGCCCTTATTGGGATGGGGCCGGCCCGTGCCAAAGCAAAAGAGAAAAAAGAAGTGAAGAAAGTAAAAATTTATGGCATGATTTAATTTTATAGTAGTTAATAAATAATAATTAGATAGCTCGCAATGCGAAAATAATTTCTAAAAAATTTATAGGTGAAATATTTTTTTGTAAAAAAATAAAATTATAGGTTAAAAAAACAATTAAAAGGGGACGGCAAGGGACGAAAATTTCCAGCCCCATATTAGGAAGGGGCCGGCAAAAATCCGGCCCGTTTCCACCTCTGCTCGGAATCGAAGCTCAGCCCTGGTGTGAATAGGCAATAGGCATCAGTTTTTTTGGAGGGGGAATTTCTATAGGTATATTTTTCAGGCCCGAAAAATACTATTGGTGTCATACATGGGCAAGGGCAGGCCCGTAACCAGGGGGAAGGGGGGAATTCCCCCACCCGAAATGCCAAAAATTAAATTTTTTTAATAGGATCCCTCCCCCCTCTTGTTTCCAAAAATCGCTAAAATTAAAAATTAAAACAGGCGCCTGTCGGCGCTGCGAAATATAGTTTTTTCGCTAGGATTTCCCTTTTAGTTCTCAAAATTAACGAAAAAAATTCGCGCGTAGCCTATCGGCGCGCAAAACAATGAAAATTGAGCTCTCAAACCAAAAATTTGAGCTGCAATAATTGAGCTGCAATAATAAAAATGCACCCCTAAAAATCGACTTTTCGGCGCGAATAAAAAAAAGGTCGCCAAAAATTTTCGATTACCCCCCCCCCGAAAAATTTTTCTGGTTACGCCCTTGGTTCTTCCTATTTTTTCTTTTCATCTACTAAAGTTTTTCGCTTATTAAACTCAGTTAGTGTGAATACCGAACCCCTGCCCTGCCTTATACAAATATCCGTGAATGTATGCAAATATTTAGATGATAAAAGGAATGCTGAAATCCCCGCACATTTATTGGTTAGAATAACACCTTTGAGGAATTGCGATAGAGAATTTGTTATCGCTTGCGAACAAAATCCATTCCTGTTGATACAAATCAATGTTAATGACAAGATATCAACTCTATTTGAATTTCTTAAAAGAAAATGGTCATTTAAGACCGTTAACATGGTAAGTGATTTTTTAATTAAGTCACAAATTATTGTAATTTGTCATACTTATTGGTTGTTAAGGATGATTTTTCGTTGAATAATTTGGGATTTCGGCTATTTGTTGACGAGAACAGCCAAACTATCCATAATGTATTAGTTGGAGAGGAAGAATCCTCACCACTTCTGTCTCTAAAGAAATTGAAGAAAGATTTTCAAACAGGCGAAGCAGAAATCGATAAAACTACGATATCATCAGGTTAAATAGCAATTAAAAATGACCACAACCAAATATAAGATTACTGAGCAGACCTTTTGCAACAAAAAATTAATAATATGTAATGAAAGTACATCGGGAATTGTTAATGCTTGGAAGATATAATTTTTTGACATTTAAACGTCGACAAAACCAATTTAACAGTTAGTAGATAAAATTAACGGGAAAAGGAATGGGTACGCCAATTTTGGTCGCCACCCCCCCCCCTCCCTCCCTCCCATTTTGATCCCCCTTTTTGGTTCCTCCAGCCAAATTCTCAATTTTGATTTCCCTTTTTGGTCCCCCTCCATTTTCGTCTTTAAAGTGTATATTTACCTATAAAAAAAAGCGCGAATTAACTCATTTCCTTTATTTGTTAAGCAAAAGTCAACAAATCGACTATTTCATTTTAACAGATGGCTAGAAATTAAAGAAATATTGTTGGGTGAATCGACCCAAAGTGTGAGCATGTTAATAAAAAATATTGTGAACATGTTAAATATAAAATGAGATATTAATTGCCCTTTATAGCCATCCAATCGGCTGTCATTCCCTTAATCCCTTTTTCTTCAATGGTGCGCTGAAAGTTTGTTGCAGAAACTATGAATACAAATTGCTGATCGCCTTCTTGAAATTCATAAGCTGTTTTGAAGGTTCTAAAATTTATGGGTTGCAATTTTTGGAAAATTTAAATTTATTAAAACCAGAACTACTTACGAATCGTTGGACTCATCATAAGCCGTTCCTAATCCACAATCGACTAGGTTTTTTCCAAAGTGCTTGTGTCAAGTGAAAATAGCGTTGTGGATGTTGATGTTTGAGGGAAGATCGCTCTTATTACAATGAAATAGTTGATTTGTAAATTTTTGCTTATAACCGGCTACACTTCACCCTTTGTCAAATTAATTGCCTTCACCTTCACTGTGGGCGATTAATCGCTTTCACAGGTGTTAGCAATTAATCACCTACACTGCAATGTGTGGGCCATTAATCACCCACACTCCTTGGAAATCTAGTCTACGAAAATCGAATCGGTAACCACTTTTACACACTTTTAAGCAAGTTTGATGACTTTTCAGGCCGTTTGCAGATTATTCGGAGCCATTTCTGACTTTGACAAAGGCGAAAGTTTTACCAAATGCACACTTTTCTATAAACATATTACTTCATCATCTTGGCTGATGGTAAATGTGCTGTTCCGAATCATAGCCCAGCCTCGCTTGCGCTGTTTGATCAACCCGCACGACAGTTGGACCCAACCTGAGAAGCACACAGATTCCCCATCTGCTGCAGATTTCACTTCACCAAATGGTTCGCAAAAAGAGGCGTAAGGAGTTGCGGAAGAATGCGTTTTTGAGGTTGTATTGATAGTAGCAGGCGGAGAATCCAATGTGCTATGGTAATCATCGAACGAGAATTCGCTGGAAGTTGTTGAGGAAGCTGCTCCCCAATCCATCAATGTGTTTTGATTTTGAGGTGAGCTTGAGAACAACAATGCTTCGTCCAAAATTGGGTAGATTTTCGGCACACCTTCGCTTTCTTTTGATACGTTTCCGTTGATATCACACATTGGTGAAGCAATGTTAGCCTAAATTAAGGGCCATATTGAAGTTAATTTTACCCATTTTTAAAGCTGAAAATGCTTAACGAGACTTTCATAACATATTCGACCAAATTAATTCCAAATCTTAACCATGGCCTAGGGGCGTACCGATGATTTTTTGGGAGAGGCAGAAAATTTTCGCCACGCCTTCGGCGCAGCGACCTTTTTTATTCGCGCCGAAAAGTCGATTTTAAGGGTGTATTTTTGGTAATTTCATCGAAAAGTCATGCCCCAAATTGT
>JAQIYK010001135.1:0-10693 GCA_034700465.1 Rotylenchus robustus | reverse complement strand
GGTGGAAAAAGTGGTTAGCCACATTTTTACTAAACGACATGTATGTATGTATCAATCAATATCAATCAGTTGTTAAACTGTCAGTCAATACACCTCTTTTCTTTTGTAAACTGTTCACTAAGGTTTTTAGTCGTTTCGAAGCGATTTTATTTATGTGATAAAACATACAATACATACAAACTTTATTGATTATTAATTATTATTTGAATTTACTGTAGTTTCTATCGACTAACAACTACCTAACATGGGTGGGAATTTTTCTGAGTAAACAGTTTGCGAGCGAAAAGGAGTATATCAATCAATCAGACAGAAATGGGACGTGAGTTAAAAAATTAAGAAAAATTGATGAGAAGGTTACACATATGTAATATGTAAGTTCACACTTTTCTAGAACGTAGCAAACTGTGTTTTGCATATTGTATGTTCACATTTGTATTAAAATCATTTCAACTTTCTTTCTGCATCGAGTTGTATTATTATGTATTCGCACTGTTTGTTTCGTCATTTTTAAAACTTTAATTCTCTTTTATATTTAAAACACATTGGATGGATAACTTCTTATTGAGACAGCCGACATTTATATACTACATTGACGTCTAATATCTTTTTTACACTACACAACCGCATTATTTTATTATTGGTTTCAGATCACATATTTCGAATTTATTTTTTTTGTTCAGCAAATAGTAAAAATGCGTAGCGGCTATGATAGATATGGGTTAGTTAGTCTTCGTATGTATAAAATTTATATAAATGTTTAAAAGTAGCGGAGGACGAGGTGGGGGTCCGAGAGGTGGAGGCGGTGGTTATGGCAGTGCATCTCGTGGTGGCGGTGGTGGTGGTGGTGGTAATTATGGTCCACCACCTCCGCTAAGGAGTTTTGGTCCACCACCACCTGGATATGGACAGCCTGATCCTTATTATGGTGGCGGTGGCTATGGTGGTACACAAGGCTATGGAGGCGGAGGTGGCTACGGTGGCGGTGGTCGTGGGGGAATGTCTGGTGGTAATGATCCAGTTTTAAACAAATTTTTAGCAAATGCTTTTTTAGGCGGCAGACGTTTGGATGATGCTGGTTCAAAACTCAGAGCAGTTGATTGGGGCCGCCAGAATTTATCACCAATTAAGAAGAATTTGTATCATGAACATGCGGCAATAGCTCGTCGACAGCAGGGGGAAATTGATATGTGGCTTACTGAGAATGAATGCACACTACAAGGAAGCAGAATTCCACGTCCAATCTTTTTCTTTAACGAAAGCGGATTTCCAGGTTTATTTTCCTACGAACATTATTTACTAATAAGCGCTCATAAATAATGACGTTCTTAAACAACTCTAGTTTAGTTAATTTAACAAAAACCAAGGCCCAAGTTGTTTGGGTATAAACTGATTTTTGCTTCTTGAATTGCTTTTTCGGTCCGATCCTTGTTTAGTTTTGTTCACTTTTTAGCATAATATTTTTGAAAACAAAAAGGTTCCCCTTTTGGTTTTGCAGAAGGGGCCCAATTTTTGGCATTTCGTGTCTTTAGCGGGATTACTTGGGTTTTCTATGTTTCAGATCCGATTTCTCATCTTCTTTCTGTTCATTACCGAATTCCAACAACTATTCAAAGTATCTCATGGCCAGTTGCGCTTAGTGGAAGAGACCTGATCTCAATTGCGAAGACTGGATCTGGCAAAACTTTGGGTTTTATTTTGCCAGCAATTGTGCACACCATGGCTCAACCCCCACGTCGACAAGGTGAAGGACCATCGGTTCTTGTGATGCTTCCAACTCGTGAGCTGGCTATTCAAGTGGAAGAAGTTGCTCGTGAATATTGTCGACTGATGAAATTGGAAGTAACTTGTTGTTATGGAGGAGCACCGAAAGCTGGACAAGCAAATGATTTGAGGAAAGGTTGATTTATTGCCACAAATTTTACATTTGTTTCTGACTTCCTTTATGATTTGAGGTATTGATGTTTGTGTAGCAACTCCTGGACGAATTCTTGATTTTCTTGAGGCCAACACTACTAATATGCGCCGCTGTACTTTCTTAGTTCTCGACGAAGCTGATCGCATGCTTGATATGGGATTTGAACCCCAAATTCGAAAAATCGTTAGCCAGATTCGGGTTGGACTTTACGTCTTGAATTAATTTATAATTACACTGGCAGCTTTTTAGCCGGATCGTCAGACTTTGATGTTTTCTGCGACATGGCCTAAGGAAGTTCGTACGCTTGCTGCTGATTTCCAGACTGATCCAGTCCATCTGAATGTTGGCTCACTTGAACTAGCAGCCAATCACAATATTCAGCAACATGTCGAGGTCATTGACGAATTTGCTAAACAGGGACGACTCTTCGAACTGCTAGATCATATAATGCGCCAAGTAATACTTTTTAAACCATAACAAATAATAATAAATTAATAATAGTAATACTTTTTTATCTTTATACAAATCAAACATAGATATGCGCTTTACTCTTCTCTCCTTGCTTTAAAAATGGCAAGGGAGTTTTGAAAAGCGCAAAATCAAAAGGCCATATGCAACCGTGAATTGTTATTTTAACAACTTTTCATGTACTTAATTTTGGCTACAACTTGTTTTTATCAAATTTTTTATATGTATTGTATATGATATAGAACAGGGCCGTCGACAGGAATTTTTTCGGAGGGGCATGAAAAAAATTTTGGCGACTTTTTTTATTCGCACCGAAAAGTCGATTTTTAGGGGTGTATTTTTAGTTTTGTACAGAAAATTTCGAATTTTGGGGGTGTATTTTTTAATTTAGGCGCCGCCAAATTAGGCACCGCGCGAAAAAAGACGGATTTTTGGTTCATTAGGGAAGATTATATTGAAAAATCATAGTTTCTCGGCGTCGATAGGCGCCGCGGCGAAAATTTTACACGAATTTTGAAAACTAAAGGGGGAACTCTTTTTTTTAAAAAGGGGAACTCTTTTTCGGGGGGGGATGCCCCCTCGCCCCCCTTCCTTGATATAGAAGTAGGTTGGTATTTTTAAACCTTTTACAACTTGTTATTTTAGCGTGATTGCAAAACGCTTATATTCGTTGAAACCAAACGAAAGGCTGACGACATAACTCGCAATATGCGTCGCGATGGATGGCCTGCATTATGTATTCATGGAGACAAGGAACAAAAAGAGCGTGAATGGGTACTCAGTGGTTGGTTATTTTTGCATTACTGGATGCTGGATTTAACAAACTCGTGTTTATTTTATGTTTATTTAGAGTTCAAAGAGAGTAAGACTCCTATACTATTGGCAACTGATGTAGCAGCTCGTGGATTGGGTATTATTTTAATTGAAAATGTGGTGATAGGTGATAAGCGCTTGTGTGGATCGAAAAAGACGGGTTCCACACACTCCCACCCTTCACACAATCTTTATTTAATATAGTGTATGTGCCTTACAGCCTGAACTTGAGCAGCCACAGTGGCTATCTTGCATCAGGCCCGATACAATTAACCTTTAACCAATTGATGAGATCGCCGTCCACAAAAATGGACGCGTTGAATAAGAGGCTGTCAAAAAAGGCCTTGCATAAAGGCACATGCAAAGTGTGGTAGAGGTGGGAGCAAAGAGTTGGCCTGGCATCTGGTCTGGCCATCTTCTGGTGGAGCACATGTCTGGCGGTTCACACGGCGCGATGATGTTGTGTGTGCATTGCTGTCGTGGTGGCGGCGGTAACACACAACAACAAAAAGGCTCAAACCAACTGCTTCTCTAAAGCTCCGTTGTCCGCGATTCGTTTAATTGTGGAACACGGAGTGCAGGGAAGGTTGGTCTTAGTTTGTTCTGTCATTATTTATATTACAATCCGGTTTCACTTGCTTTTTCTAATAAGTATTATTTTATAGATGTGAGCGACATAAAATATGTGATTAATTTTGATTATCCGAACAACAGTGAGGATTACGTTCATCGCATTGGACGAACCGGCCGCCAGGAAAAAACCGTATAATATCAATTTTTGCATTTATATAAAATGTTTATCAGGGCACGTCGTTCACTTTTTTCACTCCGCAAAATGCACCAAAAGCACGCGATCTCATCAAGGTTTTAGAAGAAGCCAAGCAAATTGTACCAGAACGTCTTCTTCAACTCTCTGAGAGTGGCTTTGCTTCTAAAGACAAAAGCAAGAAGGTAATATCCAACTTAACTAATTGTAAGTGTTCTACTCTATGCATCTTCAGCGCTGGCGTCCCGTTGATGATGATGGACCTGGTGGAAAACGTGGAAAGCATGATGGATTTAGCGGAGGGACTAACTCGTGGTCAGATACGAACGGATTTCAGCAGGCGCGCTGGTGATTTACAAGGAACGATGTACAACGACCACACGATCTTGTAAATGCAAACATAACTATTTTTAATCAAAAATTACAATGTGTTTAACGGCATAAGGTGCCAAGCTTTGATTTATATGATGATTTACATGATCTTTCCTTATTGTAATGATCGCTCGCTATTTAGAATAAATTTTTCGTCTGGATTTCAAACTGAATATGAGGGCAGTCGAGAGTTCCATGTATTGCTTTGATTTATTCGCGTATGTGGTCGGTCATTTTCCCAAAGCTTTCATCCAATCTCAATATGGATCTAATCTCTTTTTAACCCATATTTTCTTTGTTTCTTTCCCATTTAAGTCGCCCGTTTTTCAATAAAAATGTTTAAGAATTGCGTAATGATTTAAAATTCAAAAGAATTTGCCGCTTTAAAAATAGCCCAAACCGGCTTTACTTTTACCATATAGGAAATTGCGTTAGGCATTCGCTTTATTTTATTACAGTTGGCAAAAAGAGTATTAATGCAAATTTTAGCCACAAGCGGTTTTTTTCAAAAATCCGACGGTCCCCTCCTCCCCCACCCATCTAATAACTAACTTTGACTTCCTACCCCATCCATTAATTTATCCACTTCTTCGCTGTCTTACAGCGTATGGGTTTGGTGTGTGAATGAATGAATGGATTGGGTGCGCGGGCGGGCGGGGCAGTGGCATTATTTATATCCATTCTTTCTCTTTCTTCTGCTGATGTTCAGTCGGGATGATCGATGATATTCTTTCTCCCCCCCCCTTTCCCCTCCCTCTTCCCCTTTTTGATTCCCTCCGCTTCCATTTCATTCCATCCGCCCGAATTACGCCACTTTTGCTCCCGACAATACCCTTCCCTCCCCATCCGTCCGCTTCGTTCTTTGTTTTGTACTTTCACTCCTTTCCTCCTCCCCTCCCTCTCCTTCCCCCTTCTGTTTTGTTTTGTTGTTTTCCATCTCCCCCCTCCCTCTTTCCCCCTTTCGTCCACCACAATTCTCGCCTTCCTTCCATCCATTCTTCCCCCCTCCCGGGTCTAGTTTGAGTTTGGTCGCGGCAGGGATTGAATTCCCCGGCGGTACGACAACAAAGTCAGTCGGGATGGATCTGATCCGCCGATGAATGGAAGAAGGAAGGCGGACGGACGAAATGAACTGCTGCTGGTCAACCAACTTCACATGAACGGTTGTGGTGGGGCTTAATTGAGGAGACCAAAGCCAAATGGATGTGGCGAACTTGTTTAAATTGGAGATCGGCCAAAGGGAGTTTTTGGAAGCGTAAAGTGGGAAGCTTTGATCAGAGATTCCGAAACCTGAGGAATTCCCACTGGAATCACTGGCTATTTTTCCGAAGCCCACCGACCGGGAGACTCATCCATCCCTCCCCAATGGTATTTGTTTTAATTTTTACCCATTTCCAATTTTAAAAATTTGCACGCAATAAGTTTGGTCCAAAAAAATGCATCGCATGTCGGTGAATTGAAGAAGTTAATGAGAGAGAGAGAGAGGAGCCGAGTAAAGACCCCTCCCTACCTTGGTACCCATTCCTTCCGCCGATATCCACCCGCCAAGGCCGGCAACCATTCCATCCATAATCCATTCATCCCTCCCTCTCGCATCTATCTACATATTCCCATAGGAAAAATTCCGAGAGGAAATCGGATTTGTTATTCTAATTTACCTATATCAATAATTTTAAGCTTATTGGCCGGCCGAGATATACTCGTGGAAGATTGAAAATCGGAATCGTCTATTTATTTATCTATTGATGAAATTTCCACTATGATAATGCAATATTATTCTCTCCAACATCATTATATACATTATTTCTACGGAGCCTGTGGGATTTTCGGACGAACTTTGTTGCATCACCTGTTGGATTGAAGATTGAAGGTCGGTTCACATGCAATATTTACGAAATTACGGACGGGTATACTTATACATACTTATGGAGTTTACATCCCTTTTTAAACCAAAGGGAGACCCTTTTGTTATCACAGAAGTTTTTTCAAAATATTAATTTACTTGAAAAACACACACCACATAAAAATATATAGTTAAAGAAAAGGGTTTCCCTTCATGACCTTTCTTTTCTACACCTGCTGGACACCCATCCCAAAAAAATGTTGAAGAAAAAGAAAATAGATGTGGGAAGCGAAAGAAACGACGATAAATTTGGGTAAACATTTTTGTAATTGGGCAGTAATTGCACCCACATTAGGGACGAAGGACGACCGGATAAAGATGGGCTGAGGACTAGTTTGAGGGGTAGGAGTCGGGAGAGGAGGGACCGCGACTCCATTGCCCCATTCCATCTACTTTCGGACCATTTTTCTAAATATTATTTCGGTTTTCCTTCGCTTATCTCATCCATTCGCTACATTTCTTTTCCACTAGCTTTAAACTCCTAAATCCACGACATTCATCCACCAAGTCAACCACCCACATTACAATCCTCCCAAAGCGGCTTTTGCCCCAATTTGCATCTTTTCCTTAGCAAATCCGACAGAAGGGGCACAGACCCAGGGGGCAAATCCCTCCCCGGCTAATCCTCCAAAGTCGCGACTGCGCTCACTCCCTCCACGGGGTCTATTCATCCATTGTGTCCCCATTTCATCCCCTTCCTTCCATTCCTCACTCTTCGTCTTTTCTCTCTCTTCTCTTCCTTTTCTCCCCTTCCCCCTTCACACTGTTTCACTCATTCATAAACTCATCATCAAAATCAACCAACCACCACATCATTGCTGCTTCTAAACTTTTCCCCACAAACTATGTCAACTTCTTCCCCACTAGTCAGGACTTGTCCAAATTCGCGCCCATATGTCCGCCCCACCTTTCAGACACTCGGTTCCAGACATGTCCTTCTTCCCACCCCTCTCACTGCTCCTTCCTCGTCTTCACAACATCCATATTTCAGCTTCATTCACCCTTACTTCACCCCTCCCTCTTTCCCTCCACGACCACCCTCACAAATCGCCCGAGGCAACCACAAAAAGACGAACAAACAACGCGCACCACAATTTTTCCCCTGCTCTTTCCTTCCTTTTCCCCTCTCTCTCTCTCTCTCTCTCTTTTCCCACCAAGTTGCTTTCCCCTCAATTGCCCCGCCGACCGAACAAACAATTTGTGTTCGGATGAATGGTTCGGTCACTTATTCAGCGGGTTAAGGGGGGAGGAGGGGATGATTTATGCCCCGGGAAAAAGGAATTAACCGTGACATGCACACACTCATTAAGGAGATCAACTGATCAGAGACAAAAAACTTTGTGGATTTTTGGCCTTCCTCTGCCTTATCTCCCCGCCGCTCCCACCAAATAAGTTTGTTGATTCATTTCTCGCCTTCTTCACCATCTTTAGCCTTTAATCTATGATCGCCTTATAGGCCATGTGAAGGAAGAAGGAGAAAGGAAGAATCACATGGATTGGATTGGTCTTCCAGCCAACCTTCCTCTCTTCGTTGCCACCAATCACCCCAATCTCTCCTCCCCATCCCATTTTTCTTCCCCAACGCCCGCATTCCTTCCTCTTTATCTTAATGGTGTTCGAAAAGGTTTCATAGCCGATCCAATTTAGTTTGGAAGTCAGAGCTGAATTTTTGTACGAAATCTTTGGAAATCTTTCGGAGACCCAAAATTTTGATTTTCCCACTACTGATCCTTAAACTATACCGTTGAATCTCTTCCACTTCTCATTTCACTCATCTGCTTCAAATATTTTTTTCTTCCGCTCTAAGATTGAGCATTTTCCTCTTTCTTCCTCAATTTTCCTCGAAATGCCCCACAAATTCCATTTACTTTTGGGGAGTGAAGTTGGAGTCACGAGAAAGATCCACAAAAAGCGGGTGGATGGAGCCAATTAGTCCGCCATGACCCGAATCCGCCACGGCGCGCGACCACTCCCTCCCGTCAATCCCTCCCTCCCCCCTGCCCTCAACTCATCCGCCGATCCGTTCACAACATCCTCCCCCTCCCTCCCTCTTCATCCTCCACCCTCCCCTGCTCTTCCTCCTCCTTCCTCCCATCTTCCTCCTCCCTCCCTCTCCTTCCTTCCTCCTCTCTACCCACACTCCTTCATCCCCCACCCTCCCCTGCTCTTCCTCCTCCTTCCTCCTCCTTCCTCCTCTCTACCCACACTCCTTCATCCCCACCACCAACATCGTCAAAAAGCACCTCTCTCTGCCATCAGTCACATTATTCCCATTCATTCAATGGAATTTATTTAGCCCCCATGCCCCTCCCGTCACCATTTGTCCCTCCGAAAGGTCTCCATGTTTCTATTCACTCCAACCAAAATACCCTTTTCCTGGCGGTGGTTGACCCCCACCCAATCCAAACACAACACATACGCCGATCAGACAAACGAAAACGAACAATGAATGGAGAGGGAATGTTGAGAATTTGGGTGGCGGACAGGACAGTCGCACCCGTCTACAGCTCTCCGCTAATTCACTCGCTCTTTTTCGACATTTAATTTGTCCAATTTGTAGGACACATTATGAATACACACCATACTGGTGATGTGACTTCAATTCTCCCTTCCCCCTCCCCTCCGCCTTCACTGATCATCCCATTTATCCACCAACCCAATTGATTGTTGTCCCTTCCACCAAGTTCCTTCCCTCGCGCTGTTCGTCGGTTCATTCTCCTCCCCCCTCCCTCTCCCCTTCCATCCCAATTCCAGCTCCTTACCTTCCCAACTCGTCGTCCACTATTTTTTGCCTTTCTCAAAAGATCCATTTCTTCTCTCCTCTTCTCTTTAACCATTTTCCAAGGAAGGCCATTAATCCGCAATTGTGTGTGTACGCCTGAGAATGGCGTTCGATGGCGGGGAATGGGAAGATCCAAGCGGAGAAGAACATCAGACACCCGCAGTTTGCATGGGAAGGAAGCGTGAAGCAGGGGAGGGGGAGGGATGGATAGCAGGGGGAGGAGGGGGATGAGCGGATGAACGGTCCCTGTCCGTCCCCGACTTCTTTCTTCCTTGGGATCTTTCGCGCAATTTGTCCTCTCCCCCTCCCCGTTCATTTGTGTGCATTTGCATTAAAAGAAGTGGAAAAGGGACTCAAACAAAGAAAAAGTGGCCTTCAGGGTGATGGGAGGATCTTTTCCCCAATTCGATCACTTTGAATTTGACCCACACCCATCTCCCATCCACCCAAATTATTCCTTCATTTTGGCCACTTTCCTCCCTCTCCTCCCCCCCATATTTGTGTCCCTTTTTTAATTTCCAAATGTGCACCATCTGCAGCTGTTGTCCTCATTTTCCTCCCCTCAAGGGTCATTCACTGTTAAGTGTCCCGCGCCCTCCTTTCTTTTTTATATTCCCCCCTTTTCCCTTTCTCTCCTTTTTTGCCCGGGGGTCAATTCGGGTCACTTTTTCTCCTCCTCTTCCCCTTCCCACTCTTTCCTTTTCCCACCATTTTATGGCACTTTTTGTTTTCGTCGATGGGAAATGGGCTTTGGCGGCTGCGTGAAAGGGACGAAGGGAGGGGAAGACCGAAGCAATGGAATAATTTTATTGGGCTTTACGGCGATTTTCGCGCAAAAATGGGATTCGAATGGGTGGAGAAAGGTCACTTCCCCCCCCCCTCCCCTCCCCTTCCCCCTCCCCAATGCTTCCCTCGCGCCCATTCCCCAAATTCTCTGATGGAAGATGCATTGTGGACCTTCTCTTCTCCCGACACCTCCCTAACAATCGATCCCTTTGCCCAACGAATGTTCCAAACTCACACAAATCTCTCCCCTTCCCCCCTTTCTGGATAAAAAAGAGATGGGAAAAAGCCTGTTCCCCTGCCTGTTCCTCCCTCCTCCATGCCTTCCCCCGGGGAATCCCTCCAAATCCGACCGGCCCTTTTTCTTTCTTTCCCCTTCCGCCGCCGCCACTTTCCCCATTCATTGTGCTAAGCACCCTAATCAGTCCCCCTCCCCCTCCACTCTCCCCTCCTCCCTCGCACTCTCTCAATCACGCTCGCTCTCTCTTCACACCCTATGCAAGTCCTCACGTCCATTCAGTTGCCCCACCTCCGTCCCTCTTCACTATTTGCACTCTTCCGCCTAACAAAAAGTGAGTGAATAGAAAGACAGTGGGACACAACAATCCCCCAACCCCAGAATTCCCCTTTGCCCAATGTACTGCTTGGGCCTTCCGGTCCGGCTTCCGGTAAACATTGCCATAGAACTGACTAATGCCCATCCTCTTCCGCCGGCCTTTTCCCATCCTTTTCTATTTCCAAACTCATCACCTTTTAAAAATCCTGCACACACCCAACAAATCACTCAAAAGGTTATTTTATCGTGCAAAATTGGCTGATCATTTGTTTGGTCCCCTCGCTTTTTGTCACTCTCCCAATTCCCCGGGGGGGGGGGGGGGGGGGGGGGGGGGG
>JAQIYK010001134.1:0-10696 GCA_034700465.1 Rotylenchus robustus | reverse complement strand
CCTAAGAATTGAATTTGAAAATCCCGGTCCCGGTTTAGTCCCGGATCCTGGTGTCGAATCCCGGTCCCGGTAAATTTTGAATCCCGGGCAGCTCTGCTAATTACTGATAATCCCAAACCTGAAGGCACACGCTGTTGCTAATGATCAAAGATGCGTTCAAAAATTCACTAGTCTCCTGGTCTATGCTGAGGGGCAGAAACAGCGTTTGCATTTCCACGTTCAATTTGGCATTGTCCACCATATACCATCGTTCTCCTAAAATTACAAAATATATTCATCTTTAATAAGCATCATTTATTAGCTTCACTTTGCTCCGCTGCCATCAATGCCCTGTCCGACTCATCTTTTTCGATTAGAAGACGCACAAACTGTTTCCGATGCCACATCTATTCATCAAATCACAGAAAATTTCGAAATAAATTTCAAATACGGAAACGGTACAACAATAAATTACGAGATTATAATTATTGCACAATTTTATTGCTTTTTATGTACTTTTTATACAAATGATGAGTAATTTAAAAATGACCAGATTGAATGTTTGAGTAATTTCTAATTTCTATACATATTTTTAAACTGACTACGTGTCAGTTTGAAAGGCTGCAAGTTGGATTTCGATCACTTTAACAACTGGTACCACTGACTCACTGCAACATTCGAGTGGAAGTTGTTGTTGTTTCCTGCCAGACACTTTCAACATTTGTTGTCGCTCGTCCTCTTTGGCAATCTTCCTCAAAGCTCTGTTCCACTCTGCTTTCTAAAATATGTGTTTTATCGCTAAATAAAGGTTTGGTTTTAAAGAGTACATGATTTTCGGCGAGTGCATGCGCTTCCATTCCATGTCTATTTTTAGTCGTGTTGGCCAAATATGTAAACCTTTGCTGGACTTGAGTTAGTGATGGGATGTGCTGGACACCGGTTGTCGTCTCTTCAATGAAAAGTCCAGGATCATAGCACTCTGAGTCGCGTAACAAAGATACTAAAACATGTCAATATTAATTGCTAATTCAATGTACTAATAATGCTAAATATACTCGCTGTCATCAAATTGGGATGCCGTTCCCCCGTCGTTCTTTCTGACTTTTCCAGCTGCTCTGTTGCTCTTCCAAATTCTCTCTTTGCCATTTTTTGAATCCGTTCCCGATCAAGACGATGAGCTTCCGCCATCTCTTCACATCGTCTCATCAGCTCCGCGTGCAATTTCTGCAGCGATTCTGGCCAATTCTTCTTTCCAATATTCTTGAAATAAAATACATTTTTTGAAGTGTTATTAACAATAACAACTTCATAAATGTTGTTGTTGGCTGCACGGATCGGGTCTTCCTGTTGCGAGTTTAGGGTGGCACTTTCAACTCGTTCAGTGACCAATTCCAGATGTTCCTTGTATTGCCGAACCCATTTTTCGCGAATCTATAAATGTAATTATACTTATTGAATTTCCGCAACAGTTACCATCGCCTCAAAAGCGGCGCTTTGATCCAAACTGTTCTTCGACAGAATAGAGGCTGCCACTGTAAGTTGTCTTTGCGCCTTTTCTGCAGCTTTTTCTGCTGCTGCTGTACTGCTTCCTCCCGCCGCTGTTCGAGCGCATGCGCTGTGCTGAGAGTCCTCGCTCCGCTGTTCCTCGCTTCGTTCATCCTCGGCCGGAGGATTTGTTCCTCCCCCTCCTCCCATGCCCTCTTCGGCTCCTTCCGCTGTGCTGCTCAGTGTGTCCTCCTCCTCGAATAAACCGACGCCTTCTGGGCCTGTTGCTCGATAACGCCGCTTCCGCCCCAAATTTGATGTTTCGTCCAAGTCTCCACCAGTAGCAATTTGTCGATTTCGACTCCTTAACATAAAGAATTTTTAAAAAGAAAATCACAATTTAAGAAAATGTGATACACAAAATTTAGCCATTTTGTAATTTAATTTGCGCTATGGGCCATACTCAAAAATGGTAATTTTAATGTTAATATTACCTTGTAACTCGTTGCAAATCGTCCTTTTTCGAGCCATGTCCTTGTCTTCGTCCACCCACACGACCACCCCTAGTTCGCCGGAGTGATGGCGAAATTTGAGCACAACTTTCGGTTCCCTCCTCACTTGGTGTCTTCAACAATGAGATGCGAAGTGGAGGGACCTGTAACCAAGAGAATATTCAACCTCAAGGCTCAAGCTCGTATCAAGCTTCAAGCGTATCGTATATCGTGGTAAAAATACCTTTTTCTGTTCTTGCACGAGCACTGATGTTGAAGAATGGGCTCTTTCCCTTTGTGCTTGAAGACACTCCTCTTGCTCCCGTTCTTCAATGTCTCTGTCCTCCATCTCTTCTTCATCATAAATTGCTTCATCCCCTTCACCATCCGCATCCTCTTTTTGCCCGTCTTCTGTAAATTTAATCGTTGATTTTATTGGACTATTCTACTATCTACATGTAATGTATAGATATGTATCAACACGTATAATTTTTAGCAGGCCCTCATAATTGGTAAAAAACAAAGTGTGTAAAAATGAAAGAGCTTGAATGTATTCTCTAATCACTCTCTCACTTTGCGTTGCGTACTATTTTTTTAATCTGTTTAACTATCAAAAATTCCAAAAATAAAACTATATGCTCCAAATTCTTTCTATAAATTACCTGACAAAAAACGAGACTCATGTTCCCACTGCTCCAATCTTGAAGTCCCAGCAATTGCCAAATCGTTCGGTTCAATTATGTTTGAGTCCGCAGCAGCAGCCAACAATTTCTTCGCCAAAATGGCTGTTTTGATCCGTTTCTGTGGAGGCTGTCCGTCTATTTAAAGAATTTTAAATCAATCTTTGATATGTATATGCCTATAAAATTTAAGGATACCAATGTTTTGCAATTGTAATGCATTCTTTGGCTGGTGTGTCGATGTTGTTGGCGCAAAAAAGTTGACACCTTGCTGATTGGGACTTTCACTTTCTTCGGGACTACTGTGAAATTCATAAACGTCGCCAGACGATGTTTTTGACGTATTGAGTTTTAATTGTAACGTTGTTCCACTGGAGGATGGAGTGGCACTTCTGCTGAGCGCCAGTTTACGGCTAAAAAATTGTTTAATGTATCGAAATGTCGACAATGTTTAAAACATGCTAACTGCGTCTAATAATCGTTTAGCGCTTTATTACATAAATTCTTTCAAATTTTTAATTGTTCTATAAATTCAATTTTGGTAAAAAAAAAACCATAAAAAATGTATGCCGTTCCTTAAAATTTTTGTTTAAAAATGGGGTCTACCACCCGTAGCCAGAAAAATTTTTCGGGGAAGGGGGAAATTGAAAATTTTTAGCGACTTTTTTTATTCGCGCCGAAAAGTCGATTTTTAGGGGTGCATTTTTATTATTGCAGCAAAAAATCGATTTTAGGGGTGTATTCTCTCTCTGTTCATCCTCTCTTTGTTCGTCCTCTTACCGGTCTCCGAACAAAAAACAAAGTTTGCTGACATCTCCAAAAAAGCAAACAACTCTTTCGCCCTTTTTTAAAAAGGCGGTAAAGCGACCAAAATGTTTGTTTTCAGTTATTTATGATTTAAATGATATTTTTTTAGTGATATCAAGTTGTTATGATTCGGAGCAAGAGAAAACGGAAGAGGGAGAGAGCGAAAGTTCATCGGGGACGGACGAAGACTTGGTGATAGGCGGAGAGAAAGGAAGCAACAAAAATAAAAGCGGCGTAAACAAAAGCCAGGCAAAAGAGTGCAGCTGGACGGTAATTTTGAGCGATGGAATGGGGCCCGGAATTTTCGACAGTAGAAATTTTGAAAATACGAACGACAGCCAACGGAAATTTCGACTGAGATTTCGAAATTTGTTCTAGTCATAAATTGTATTTTCTTCAAAGAATTTTCTGAAGTTTTAATTTAATGTTAAACTTTAAAATATGGTTCTAGACTTTAAAAATTACTGTCAAAATTTTGGCGGCTATCGAAATTTCCGCTTGACCACTCGATTTTCCACTGTCAAAATTCCGGGAGCCATTATCGAGTTAGTGTTTCATGTTTTATAAAATCCCAAATTCTCATGCTTTAGACCAAATGTTCATCTGATAAAACCTCGCTTCCTTCTCATTTACCTTCTCCATCATCAAAACCAACATTGACAGCGCAACAAGAATATCTACAACTTCCACCACCCCCTTCGCTTGACTTTCAAGTTCGAAGACGTGCAGTACTCTCATCCGATGAGGAAGTGATTAATGAGGATGAACAAAAGGTTTATTTTAACAAAATATAGTGCATATTAGGTAGGGCTATATAGTCAATTTACCTGATGGAAATACAATCAATTTTTAAACACAAACACATCTCAATAAATAGACTTACTCCAGTTTAGAAGTAAGGTGGAAAACACAAGTTTCTTCCATATGTGATAGGATTGATGAAAAAGATTGTAAATTTTATCAGTCACAAGTCTCTATCTTCTTAGGTTGGCAATCGTAAAACCATTCTATTGTCGGAAGAAGAAGAAAACGGTAAAGGAATGGAAGCCGAGGGAGAGGAAACAGACTGGCTAAATGCAGCACGTCCGAACAAGCATTTAGGTCGAAGCTTATTAGTTGCTGATAATAAACGCGAAAAACACACAAAGGTTTCAACATTTTATTCCAAAAAATAATAAAATTCTGATAATAAACGAAAATTTTATTCATCTTTTTGCTATTCTTTATACATACATTAAATATTGAAGAAAGAAGATGCCCCAACAGAGGGAATGTTGAAAGCATTGAAACGAAAGGCGGAGAAGTTAAGGAAAAAGAAGAAACAGAGAAAAGGAGGAAGGGATAGAAGTGATGATGAGGTTGGTGATGATGATTCCGCTGACGCCGCTGGTGAATCGGACGATGCTTTGCGCGACAGTTTCGACAGTGATGATAGCGACGTAAGTTAGCGATTGCCCTTTATTACAACAGTCCCGTAGCTAGGGGAGATAGGGGGAATTCCCCCCAAATGTCAAAATTTAAAAATTTTAGGGAGAAATACACTCCTTAAAATGGATTTTTTTTTTAAATTCCCTATGATTCCCCCCCCCAAACCGAAATTCCCCCCTCCGAAATTTGGGGCTAGCTACTGGCCTGACCATTGCCTTGCCATGATGAAATTGTGGATGTAATTGGAAAATAAATATTAGAAGAATAAAGTTTGAAGAATTTATTTAAATTTTTTAATTTAGTTAATCTTTGGTGTTTTTAGGCTGGTGAACGTCTCTCCGCAAAACAACTCAAACGGATACAACTGCTCGAGCAAAAAAGTGTTGATTTTATTAACCGAGCCGATGTGGTCGATTTCAAGGAGTGTGAGAAGTTCAATGAACGATTTATTTCTTTTGCTTACGAAAAACGTCCTTTCGCTGACTTCAAAGAATTGGTTGGTATTAAAATAGTAGGGTTGAGCGTTTTCGGAGGCGGGGGGGGGGAGAATGGCGAGTCAGAAGGGCCGCGGGGACGGGGAATTCGATTCCCCGCCATCCGTTCCTCACCCCCGTCCCGGTTTTTTTTTGGCGCGGGGTGAAATTCCTCGGGGAACACCGGGAAAATTTAAAAATTGACAAAAATCAATTTTTAAAAAAAATCAAAAATTTAAGCGCCATTATTTAGTAAGGAACGCTTAAAAACCTTTTATTAGTTGCCAACAACCAAAATCGATAATTTTTCAATCAAAAATGGTCAAAATTTGCTTCAAAAATTGAAAATTCGGCCAAAAATTTGACCGCGGCCAAAATGCTATTTCCCAGGGGAATTCCGGGGGCCGGGGCAAACCCTACAAAATAGTACATGCATTTATAATAAATGCAATTTAGCAGATCTTTTATCTTTTTAAATGGTTGTTTAGTGTTTCATAAAACATGAATATAATAGCGAATTAATCCAATTTGCTATTTGATTGTTTTTAAATTATGATTAATGAAATCCTTTTGATTTATTTAAGAAAGCAAAAGCGGCAGAGCTTTCCGGAGGAAGGAAGGGGCCTGGTGCAAATCTAGTCCGAATTTTGGACAATTATTTGGAATGGTTGGAAAGCCGTGGCATACTGGAGCAAGTACTGGATGATTGTCGGGAGCACAGCAAGGCGATCGAGAAAGCAGTGGCGGAGGCAAAAGATTGTCCACCGATAAAGAGACCACCAGGACTGAATCCACAGTAATTTATTTTTGAAATAAGAACATTTTAAATTACGACTAACAATAAGACAATGGCTAATACATGTGAAAAAGTGAAAATTCAAAACAAAAAATAAAATTTTTCACATTAGGTGCTCACTTCATTCGTATCAAGTTGTCGGCTTAAATTGGCTTATTTTGATGAGCAAGCTTGGACTGAACGCTATTCTAGCCGACGAAATGGTTTCTTTTATACATATAATATATATAAGGGATTGCACACAGGTGTCGAAAAATCGATTAAATTTTCATAATAAATCGGTAAAAGTTCACACAGTAAATTAAAATTTCACGGTTTTTATTTGCCTTTCTCCTAATTATGCGATATCTGATTTTTTAAATTTGAAGAATCCTCTTTTGATAACATTTATCTGTCCAACTTACAATTAATGTCAAAATTACAGGGCCTTGGAAAGACTATTCAAGGTAATGTTTGAAACCTCGGAGAAAATGGAAAGCTAAAACAATTTTCACCGCATCATATACGAATATATGGCTATTATGATCACCGTTGTTAATGTTTTGTGAAAAAGGATAATTAAGTTTTATTAAGCTCATGTGATGTGCTCCTTATTGCTTCTATTTCTCTGCTCACTTACATTTGTTTCGATGTTTCGAATTGAATTTTAATTTTGATAGGCCAGTGGCACTTCGATGATCTGAAGAGACAATTAGGTAGAATTCCCACCCCAACTCCGACCCCAACTTTCGACCCCAAGAAGACTTTCACTGTCATTAAATGGTTATTTTTTTGAAAAGTTGCGGAAATTACGGGGTTTTTTGCTCTTACGGATTACGTAAATCCGTAGGAGGAATTTTTTACGGATTATGGAATTCCGTAAGTAGAATTTCGTAAGTAGGGCAGCCCTGGTCCACACAGACCACCCCCGGGAATTGAACATTTTTTTGTGATTACTTGTCATACACTTCTCTCAAAAAAAACTTAATTATCATTTTTCACAATACATTTCACAAAACATTAACAATGAATGGTGATCATGATAGCTATATATTATTCGTATATGATGCGGTGATAATTTGTTTTTAACTTTCAATTTTTTCCCTTACCCTCACTTCCTCAACCACCAATATTCAAGTGATCGCTTTTCTTGCCTGGGCCAAGCACAGACAAGATATGGAGCCCGCTCTTCGAGGCCCTCATCTGATTGTGGTCCCGTCATCCACTATCGAAAATTGGATGCAGGAGATAGCTCAATGGGCCCCCTCTTTACGGATACTCACCTATTACGGGTAACAATTTTCGTACTTTTATCATATTTTTACAGCCAATAGTTTTAATATTATGATTTGTGGAGTATAACTATGACCACACTGACTTGACTTTTTAACCTTTTTATAGCGAATCAATCTTAACAAAACTTACTGGGAATTTTTTGATGTTGATTTGTCCAAAAATCGATGTTCACATATGTTTTTTTATCGATGTTTTTGTGGATTATTTTTACAAAATTATGGTAATGATGATATTCTCACTAGCTCCTAAAAGGTCATGTTATGCTAAAATTCAACCTTGTCTATTCAGATCCATTGAAGAACGACAACAGCTAAGATGCAGTGCTCGGCGACATTCTGTCGATCTTGTGCTCACAACATACAACATGATCATGTCGCGCCCAGAAGATCGAAAATTTTTCAAGAAATTTTCGCTTAACTATGTTATCTATGATGAGGGGTTTGTTCTATACATTTATTTTTTGCTCTATAAATTTATTAAGTATAGTAAAAGGGACATGAACAATGAACATGTTTCTTTGTCGTAAAAATGTTAATAAATAGATTTTATAAAATTTCTAGACACATGCTTCGCAATTGTCAGACTCAACGCTACACCAATTTGATGAAAGTGCGGGTAAAGCGGAAAATCTTGCTAACTGGCACTCCGCTGCAGAACAACCTTGTTGAGCTCATCTCATTGCTCTACTTTACCATGCAAAAATTATTTGACAAGGTTCATTTTCTAATAGATATTTTTACTCAAACTTAATTGCAATATATTCAATTAGCTGAAAATTCCATCTAACCGTGTAAATTTTAATATCGCATAACTCAAATTCATTACAGAATGATTTTCAACTCGAGAGTTGAATACGAATACTCGAATCCGGAGATTTAAAAAATTGTCATTTAAGGTTGCATATTTTTAAAATATCAAATGTGTTTAGTACTGCGAAAACATTACATCACTGCTGCAACTGTTTGCTGTAAAGGGGAATTTGCTGATGGAGGGAGGCAGACAGACAAAGAAGCGAAAGGGGAAGACCGAAACGGCGGATTGGGATGAGGAAGGAATGATGATGGAGATAGACGGGGAGACGAATGGCAAAGATGAAACCGCAGGTCGATCTCTGTACGAGAAGGACAAAATTGAGCAGGCAAAGAGCATTCTGAAACCATTTGTGATGCGTCGCTTAAAAACTGAGGTTTTGTTATAGAAAATGTTGTCATAGGATTACTTCATAGCTAGGTAAAGTGGAAAAAATTATTTAAAAAAATAACAAAAAATTCTCGGCATGGTAATTTTCAACAAATAAAAAATACAGAACTATATTTGTTTCCTAAAAAACATAAAATCTATCTTCTACGTAGGTGTTGAAATGTTTGCCGACAAAGCATGAACGCATACAGCTCTGTGAACTAACCAGCACTCAAGACAAGATTTACATGGAATTGATTAATAACCTCCGTCAGCGGCGAGAGCTGAGAAACAATGGAGTAGGAGTAGGTGGTGGCGGAGCACTTGATCTTCTAATGCAAATGCGCCAAGTTGCAAACCATCCGCTACTCTATAGGACTCATTATGACAATGAGAAAGTGGAGAAAATGGCCAGGGCGCTCTGTCAGAGGGTATAAAAGACATTATCCTCAGAACTATAAATTTTTAATTTTGAGGAAAAATTTTACGAGAAAAAACAATCCGATTATGTGGCCGAAGACTTATCCTATCAAACTGACATTGCTCTCCATTTGCTTTGCCAAAAATTCCCAGAAAGCATTGGACATTTTGCTTTGGACGAGCGGCTAGCATTGGAATCAGGCAAGTTCTGGACCGGAGGAAACGAGCCAAACTCGAGCGACTCACCCCAGAAGCAGATTACATCCGCCATTTAAAAACCGCAAAAAATCAGACAAAATTTTTTTAGTTGACTTGTTGCCATCAGCAAGTAGGTCCCGAGGGACAAGGAAAATGCAATTTTACGGGAGTGGGGCAATTATTATCTCTTTATTTAATCATGTCAATCCATATTGATTGTTGGCAGGGGTGGGGGTCTCCCCTTAGCTTTATAACAAATAATAAATCCTGATTTAATAATCTGATGATAAATCACTTCATCCGCTCCAATTTTGTTTGAAAAAGTTTGGTCTTTGGTGTTTAAAACGCTTTCAGTGTCACATATTCAGGCAAATGTCACATGTTGGATGTGTTCCTTCCGACAATTGTTAAGAAAAAGGTCAGTATTCTATATCGTGCGTTCAATCTCTCAATCTTTATTCTATATGTTACAGGCTGAAAAGGTGCTGATCTTCAGGTTGAATTTTAAGTTTTATTTGTTGTTTTAAAACTTTTTTAAGCCAGTTCACATCGCTTCTAGACATCCTTGAGTTGTACATGCGCTGTCGAAAGTACGATTATTTACGCTTGGACGGAAGCACTCCCGTATTGGAAAGGTAATGGAACATAAAATATTGGTTACACGGTAGTAAGATTTTGTTGATTTTTTTTGCAGACAGGAGTTGATCAACAAATTCAACAAAAGTGCCTCCATCTCTATCTTTTTGCTTTCGACCAAGGCTGGCGGACTTGGCATAAATTTGACATCAGCCAACCACATCATCATTCACGACATCGATTTCAACCCGTACAATGATAAACAGGCCGAAGACCGATGCCATCGAATGGGACAGACAAAGCAAGTCAAATAATTGTTTAACCACTGATACTACTGCTACTGTGTATTAGGGACTTATGTGTTATAAAATGCCACATTATCGTCTTTTTAAATACTCGCCCTATGATTTTTCCCAAGAACGGATAGGGAAGTGTGGTGAGAAGAAAAGAGTTGAATTTGTTGATTTTTGTTTTTGGAGATTGGAATTGAAATGGAATTGTTTCAAAAACAAATCAAAAGTATAACATTTCCTCCATTTTTTTATAGAGAGGTGCATGTGGTTCGATTGATTAGCAAACAAACTATTGAGGAACAAATGCTGTCATTGGCTTATCAGAAGTTAGAACTGGAGCGAGATGTAACGTCAAGCAGTAGCAGTAATGGGAAAAATGGACGTGAAGAAAGTGAAAAAGGTTTATTAGAACTTTACATATGACAGGGGGAATGGGGGGAATCCCCTCCCGAAATGCCAAAAATTCAAATTTTAGGGAGGAATACACCCCTAAGCAAGCCCGTAACCAGAAAAAAATTTCGGGAGGGGGAATCCAAAAATTTTTGGCGACCTTTTTTTATTCGCACCGAAAAGTCGATTTTTAGGGGTGCATTTTTATTATTGCAGCAAAAAATCG
>JAQIYK010001133.1:0-10697 GCA_034700465.1 Rotylenchus robustus | reverse complement strand
GTTAACAGAGTAGTACCCGTATTTCATCTAACCAGTCCTCGGAGATACAAACTATTTTCATTGACCTCAGAAGTCCCCAATAGTACCCGCTCCCAATAGCATCCTCTCCCTCCCCCTAGTGGGTTTCTGAAAAATTGCACCCTGGAGCACTATTAAAGGAAATACGGTAGGTTCAATTGGTAAGGGGTACGGTATTTTATATGGCATGTTTTTAAGAGAAGGAAATACGGTATGTTTTTTGGAGGAAATTTGGTATATTCTTCCCCATTTCCCGTCCTCGAAAATTCGTCTCGATATTATTCTATATTCTATGCAATTATATGCAACATGCATTATGCATAATATATACCATATTTTATGTCCAAATTTAAGCAAAATATTTCAATTTCGGGCCAATTACAAAAAGTATTTTGAATCTGCTGGTCTACAAAAAAGGAGGAGAATGACAGTGCGCGGGAGTTGTTCAGGCGACAAGGTCAAGGTGGTCGTCCGGGTTCGACCCTTCAACAAACGGGGTAAGGGAACATTTTAAAGGAGGATGTTTGTTATCAATATTTTTGGGAAGAATTTCCAAAAATAATTTGTTTTTTTTGTGAGAAAAATTCCTCAAATTTAGAAAAAAAATAGACATTTTTGTCAGCAATTTTAAATTTTTCATAGTAAGTAAGTAAGTTGACTTTTCCCAGAAAAATATTCAGTTCAAAAATTAAATAGTACATTTCATTTTTTAGTATTTGTTATAAATTTTTTATAAAAAATTTAAATTTTAACCACCCTTGGGTTTTCGGACATTAAAAATCTCAATCTTGAGCCATATTTTGCAGCAATTTTTGAATTTGTTTGCCCTTCCAGCAGAAGACAACACAAAATGTGTGGTCCATCTGGTGGACGACTCTTCAACTTCAACTACAGTACGCCTCACACATCCAAGCGCAGAGTATTGGCACGAATATTGTTTTTGGGCGCTAAAATTCAAATTTAAACAGAAAATCTGCGAAAATGTTCGCCTTTGACTTCTGCTTCCCTGCCGCCGGCGGTGCACCGACAGAATTGGACCATTCCAGTCAGAATGCCTAAAAACACAAATATTTTGTGGTTACAATTAAGGTTGGCCCGCCGATCCCCCAAACACCCCTCTCACACTCTCGGATTTTCAGCCAAAATCCCACTAAAAAAATTCGGACCCCTCCCCCCAATACCCTGTCCAGAAAAACACTTTTTTTAAAGACGGGTCTGTCTAGTTAAATTTACGGAATTTTTTAGAATAAAAAATAAATAATTGTTTTGGATAAAATTATGAGCTGGCTTTCATGCGAAACCAAAAATTCGAAACTTGAGATCGAGATATGAGCCCAAGATTTGGATGAGATTCGAGACCGAGGTCGAGATAGAAAAAAAACAAGATTTATCGAGAGTCTTGCAAAGCACTAATGACTCATCTGAATTGTTTTGGAAAATGTAATTTAACTGCAAAAATGAAATTTAACTTTTTAAATTTAACTGCAAAAATTTCAGATAAAGTTGGAAAATGTGTCCATTCATTCAACTGTGAAAATTGTATTGCAAAAATCAGAAAACTAAAAATTCTAAATTTTGTTGTTGTGAAAATGATCTTACTAGTAGGGTTGTCGGTTCCTGGGAATTTTTCGGATATCCGAACCCGGAACCGAATTTTTCTCGGTTTTCGGTTCGGTCCGGAACCGACAACTCGACTTACTAGGCATATCATAACTTACGAACCGATGGCATACTGTATTTCCTCACTATAGGCCAATTGTTTCCTCTCTAATAACTAATAGTTTTAATATACACTCATTAGAGGTAAAATTGCGGATGAGGGGCACTGTTAGAGGAAATAGGTACTGTAACTATAATTTTTGTAAAGTATATACCTATCTTAATTGACCTACCAATATATCCAATATGTGTCTACTTTGGACTTTGGAACAGAAAGTCCATTTTTTAGGTTACGCAAATTCAATATTTATAAGGGTTGTCTTGATTCGGTGTTTCTGAAAATGCATTGTTAGATCAACTCTTCCCCGCCGGTTAACACTACAGTACTAATCAGGGAACAAATTTTCAGCATAGAAATAACAAAATGGAAAAACCAAAGCTGGGTACAGTTCTGTGCCTGGTCCTCTCATCAGGTCCTTATTAGACCGACCCAAGGTATTAGTTACGGTAATCCTAACTCTTAAAATAGCACAAATTACAGTAATCCAAATATTAAATACAGTAAACATAAGCTTTAAAGCGGTGCAAAATACAGTAATCCGAACCCCTTAAAGTGTCCGACTCGGCGTCGGCTTCGGTGTCGTCGATGTCGTCCACGGAGCAGGACCAGCAGGAGCTGGTGTTCAACACTGTTGGGCTCGAAGTTGTGGACAATGCCTTCCTCGGCTTTAACACTTGCGTGTTCGCCTACGGCCAGACGGGCTAGTTTCAAAAATTTCAATTTTTTGTTTTCGAAAATTTCTTTAGGGTCCGGAAAATCGCACACAATGATGGGCACACCGGAACAACCAGGTCCATATTTCTTTGTTTTTTTCAAATTTTTAATTATTTTGACAAAATTTGTTTCTTTTCGAAAATTATATGGGTTTTATTGAAAAAAAGCATTTTTTAAATTGATTTTTTCAAAAAATTGTCAAAAATATTTTTGGTACCATTTTTTCTTGTTTAAAATTCATTTTTTAATCTGTGACCAAAATTTAAAAAATTATTATTTTCGTGAATTTTTTGTTTTGTTGTTTTTGCCAAAAATTGTTTTTCAAGGAATAATCCCGCGCCTGTGCACTGAACTGCTCCAAAGGGCGGCTCGCGAGACCGGCGAGGCAAACATGCTCAAGGTGGAGGAGGTGTCCTTCTACGAGGTGTACAACGAGCGGACCCGGGACCTGCTGGGGTAGGAATAAATAAATAAATAAATGTCTGAAAATATTTGTTTAATTTTGCGATAGACCCATTTTATTTCTGATTCATCCGAAAACTCTGTTCATAAATATTTGTGGTGCGACAATTGCGGACGAATAAATGCATTCAAAAAAGTTAAAAAATAGAACTGTTTGAAAAATTAAATTGGTAATTTTTGCTGCTATTTTCAAAAAAGATTGGATGGACCAATTTGGACAAATTTAAAGAAAGTTTCAGCTATTTTTCGCTTTTTATGATTTTCCAGAAGCTGAATGCTTTGGAATGGAATGTAACTTTGTTCAGCAGAATGGCCAAGTCAAACCAAATAATTTGTACCAAATTGCACCTTTTTGTTTATTACCACAACCAGCAGGAGGTCGCTGTTGTTTATTTAGTTGCATTTGGTCTATTCGTCGGTAGCCATAAATATTAGTGCTGTGTCGAGATTTCGATCGCGATGGCTCACATTTCGGACCCGATCTCTAATCTCGGATTTTTTTGGGGGGGGGGGCTTGAAAACCTGCACTACTGACACTGAACATCGAGTTTTTTCCCGAAGATGAAAGGTCGGCAATTTTTTTTAAATGGGCGATCAGAATTTTTCGGGGTCTAAATTTCGACACGCAAGAATTATTTTAAATTAATTAATTAATTTTATCTTATTTTCCGACACCAATAACTTTGTAGTTTAAATGTTTAAATTAATTAATTAATTAATTTTATTTTTAAATTTTAATTTTATAATAATTCATTTTTGTTCCTCCTCCACAGAACTTCTCGTGGTCCAAAGCCAGCCTCACTCCGAGTTCGGGAGCACACCCTGCTGGGCCCAATGGTTGAGGGCCTGTCGGTTTATGTGGTGAACAGCTACGACCAAATTGAAAGGTATAGGGGCTGGAAAATGGGAAATTAAGGAAAAAAATTAAAAATTATTTTTTTTTGGTGGGAAAACAAAAAATTATTTTCAAAAAATTCGACAAATTTTTTAGAAAGAAATTACAAAATATTTTTGTAAAATAAAAATGCTAAATTTGGTTTTTGGAGAAAACATTTTTTGAGGCTGATCACAACGGGAAATTGCGCGAGGAGCACTGCTTCAACGCTAATGAATGAGACGAGCAGCCGAAGTCACAGGTACGAAAAAATTCTGGATATCGATTTTTCAATTTTATCGATTTGTCGGTTTTTTTATATTCTCTATTTTTAAAATTGATTTTCAGTGTTTTTACGCTCAAACTGACGCAGACAATTGCGGATGCGGACGACAAAACGGTAAAATACTGTTAAATACTAAGAAATTCAGTTACGGTAGCCGAGAAATTACGATATGCTGAAAATTTGAAACCGAATTACCGTAGTCAAAGAGTTACTAATTTAGTACGGTAGTCCAAGTATAGGCCAACAATAGGCTAAAGAGATTACGGTACTTATATTTACAGTTCACTGGAGAGAAAATCAGCAAAATTTCACTGGTGGATCTGGCCGGCAGTGAGCGCGTCCAGAAAACAGGTGTTTAAAATTTGCACTAATTGGTAAATAATTTTAAAAAATATAAATTTTTTATATAAAAATTATGTTATTTCAAAACTAAATTTGCACTAAAAAATCCATCAAAAATTACCGTAGTCTCAAAATACTACAAGGACAAAATTATCAAATAATAAATCAGTGTTAATGTGTTACGGTAATTTGAGTTTATTATTTTGAAATTTGAGTTACGGTATTTTTCAGGCGCTGTCGGTAAACGGCTGGAGGAAGGAGGGAACATCAACAAATCGCTGAGTGCACTGGGTATTTTGGGGGTTGGACTACGGTATTTCGAAGATTGTAAGTAATATTGGATTACTGTAGGCAAAGTGATCGCGGCGCTGGCGGCATCCGAACAATTTGTGCCCTATCGGGACAGTGTGCTGACATGGCTGCTCAAGGAGAACCTGGTCAGCAGAGGGGCTTTGGAAAATTAAAAAAACAAAGAAAAAAATGCAAAAATTGTGAAAAATACAAGAAAAACAGTTAAAGGTGAATTTGGTAATGGGCTCGAAAAATTGCAAAAAGTGAAAAGATATTTTGGGAATGTTTATAAGCTGTCGAATATTCAGTGAAAAGCCTGAAATTGCATAAATAATTAAAAATTTAATTATTGTATTTCCTCAAAAAGGGCACACAATTTTTAAATTCTATGGGGGGGGAGTACGGTATTCTAAGTGGGAGTACGGTATTCTAAGTGGGAGTACGGTATTCTAAGTGGGCGTACGGTATGGTATTCTAAGTGGGCGTACGGTATGGTATTCTAAGTGGGAGTACGGTATTCTGGTATTGTATTTTTGGTTTAAGGGCGGGAACAGTCGCACAACAATGGTGGCCACCGTATCCCCGTCCGGCGACAACTACGAGGAAACACTGTCCACACTGCGCTTTGCGGACCGCGCCAAGCGCATCCAAACCCATGCGGTGGTCAACGAGGTGCAAATTCCAATTGAACTAATTTGTTTTTTAATTTACAAATAACGATGATATATATACTTTACCAATGAATGACTGTATTATATCACTAGTGATTACAGTACTCACTTGAAAAATACCATAATTTGGATGTTTGAAAAAGGGTTTTTTCTAGGTTAGTCCATACATGGCTTACGATCCTATAAATTCAAAAAAAATCGTCCGAACTTTTCCAAACAATTTCACTCCAAAAAGGATCCGAACGCGCGCATAATTCGCGAGCTGCGCGAGGAGGTGGAACGCCTGCGCGAGTTGAATCTGTCGCACGCACAACGGAACGAGCAGTACGCGAACGCAATGGAACAAATTGTGAAACGCCATGCGCACGAAAAGGTCAAACGAACGCCCTATTGTCTTATTGTCCACCAACCACCTTCTCGACACAGTGTGATCTTTTAAAGGAACGTGCATTGGAGGAACAGTATGAACAGTTCAGCCAATACATTGCGCAACTCACCCAGGGCATGCAGGTACGGTAATATAATAAAAAGTACTGTAACTGTAAACCCCCTCTAATTCAACCTCCGAGGTGCGGTAACGATTGAAACTCTGGGTTTTTATATTTTTAATTAACTGCTCCCCTGCTGAGAGGGGGAAGAGTTCTATTCAAAAAATAATTGGAAAAATTAACATTTTTTGGGGGATTTAAAAAGCCAAAAACGTTTCCAATTTTATTTTTTAAATTCGGATTTTTTAAAAAAGACTTCAAACTTTGGGAAAGATTACGTATATTTGTTCTGCATGGCTTACAACTTCAATACCTAATACTATAAATTTCCGGGATTTTAAAAATGTTCCCATTTCTGAAAAATTATCTAACTCTTTAAAAAAGCGAAAATTCAATTTTAAAATTATTGAAAATTAATTTATTTTTTATTATTTTTTAGACCCCCTCGACACCAATGACACCATTTGGAGGCGGTGCATGCTTTCCGTCCAGCATTTCGATCGGCAACGGACTTGTTGGCCAAATCGGTGCTGGTGGGCCCACCGCCGGCGGGCCTCGTGTTGGTCGCGGGGATTGGAACAAGGGCAAATTCCTCGAGTGGGCACAACGAAGGCGAGCAAAAAACAATTAAAATTGGGTATAGACCGAGCCCGACCGAGTTTGATAATTTTTGACGAAAAATGAACAATTTCGAAAATTTGTGATTTCTTCATGAAACATTTAGAAAATTTTCCCATTGAAAAATTTAAGCCTTCCTCTAAATGAGCCCCCTCTAAATTAGCCCCCCCCCTCAGGGGGTATTGAAAAATTTAACCCATGGGGGCTATATTAGAGGAAATACGTTAAAAATTCGTTTCCCGCAGCCTATTCTGAATCCCAGGTGATAATTTGACTCCTAAGAAAGCTTAAAATTATTTTTGTTTAATTTGTCGGTTTTTCCTCCTTAGGGAAATGCTATTTGCGCATCGGCTTGGGGCCCTCCGGCGTTCCATTCGGCACGCAGTTGTGCTGGCCGCGGAAGCCAACGCGCTGGTGAACACTTTGCTGGCAAATCGCCAATTACGACGCGTGCGGAGTCCGGTACAGGGTACGGTATGCCAGGTTCAGGTACGGTAATTAGCACAGAAAATTTCAAAAAATTCGAGAAAACCCGAACGAGTGCGTTACAGTACTCGGTGAGCTTGCACATCCCCGCCAGCAACCTACGCCCCTCCAAACTGTTCACAACTGGAGATGAACAGGACGAAAAAACGGAGACGGATACGGAACATGTCGAAGGTGCGGCAATTTTTTTTATTTAATTTGTTACAAGAAAATTTCAAAAAAGTAATAAAAATTCAAAATAATTAAAAAACAATTTTAATTTTTTTTTAGGATTTTCCGGCAGTATTTGTGAGCCAATCATTGTGGCAAAAACGACGGGGATGATGAAGGCGAAACGAAGCCGCAACCAACAACAAATGCAATGGACGGTGGAACAGATGGAGGTAGGAGTAGGACAAGAAATGGGGGCTCAGGACGGAGTACGGTAGATTTTAGAGACCGGTAGGAAGTTTGGGATACGATATTGCAATTTGTTAATGGTTCGGGACAGAAATGACAAAATTCGAAAACGCGAAAAATAAAACCCGAATGGTGGTTTTATTTCGAATGGTGGCAATAAATTTTGATTTTTAATATTTCGGACTATTGTTTATATTTATAGTTAGAGAAACCGACGTCTAAATACTATTTTTACAGTATCATTATGTCATTCATCACTATTTCCTACAGTATACCCTATTATGCCATTTAGTGCAAATTGGCAGAACTTCGAAATTCTTTGGCCAATGGGACTGAGTCCACCGAGATACTTACTTATCATCCAATTTTATCCGATTTTCACGACAATTTTAAAATGTTATTAACGGGGGAAAGAGACATGGGAGGGATGTGATTGTTCCACCGAATCCATTCCATCGACCTCACCCCTCCTTCGCAGCATCGTTCTTGTACTGCTCCAACTCATTCATTGGGTTACGGTAGGTCCCGTATAAGGTCCTGGTCCACCGCCTGGGTTTCTGTGCAAAAATAATAATTTACAATATCTCTCACTGGTTATGGTACTGTAGCCATTGTTGGTTGCCACAAAAACTTACAGTGGAGACGGGTTAACGGGAAAGTAGGGAGACGGATTGTATGGAGCCGGGTTCGGATTGTATGGAGCCGGGTTCGGGCTGTATGGAGCCGGGTTCGGGCTGTAAGGAGCCTGGTTCGGGTTATAGTAACCACCACCGTTGGGGTTATAATAGCCGCCGCCTCCTCCTCCTCCGGGGTAGCAGGGAGGGCACCCTCCACCGGGATATCCGTAGCCCGGGTTACTGTAGCCGTATCCGTAGCCCGGATTACTGTAGCCTCCTCCAGGGTTACTGTAGCCTCCTCCAGGGTTACTGTAACCTCCTCCAGGGTTACTGTAGCCTCCACCACCAGACGATGATAAGTAGTAACTGTTGCCCAACTCCAGGTTCGAGCAGAGCAGGAGCAGGGCGATGGAGCTGTACAAGGGGATTGGACTTTGGGTCTAATCCGAAACTATCTCAAAAATTTACCAAATTTTGGTCGAGGACTTGGCCATCTTCGGATGATGAAGAACGAACAGGAAGAAAGAGCACAAAAAATCGGAAAAATATTTTTGGAGGAAATTGGGAAAGTGAATGGCCAAAAAAGGGGGAGGGGCAAAAGACAGCGAAACGGGGAAAAAAGAAAAAAGAATTTTTATTCATTTATTCGGAAGAAGCAAAGTCTGAAAGAAAAAGATGATGATGAAGTGGGGAGAAAATGATTCCAGACTGGCCGAAAAAGGCTTAAAAAGGGCCAAAAATTATTTGGACCATTGGAAAATTGAAAAAATTTAAAGTAAAAATCATAGAAATTTGGCCAAAATTTATGTGTGTTTTTTGGCCATTTTTACGATATTTTTTAAACAAAAATTCGAAAGATTGTCTCGACAACCAAACTACCGTATCTACCTCCCACGCAGAAATTCATACACCGTATCGGTTTAGTTTCGGTTCAGAATAATTTGTGTTTGGCCTTGGCTACCGTATCTCTCCGCTACCATTGAAGCAATAAGTGTTGGTTTGGGCTACTGTATCCTCCGTAATCACAAAACGGAAGTTTGCGGTTACTGTATTCCCTGTGGCCTTTATTTCAATTATAAAAAGGTTAAAGGTCCAAAATTTTTGTTTAAAGGTCCAAAATTTTTAAAGTTGGGAAAACATGGAAGGCAATCGAACAATAATTTTTGCAATTATTCAAAAAAAATTGGGAGGGGGTTAATTCTAGTAAATTCCGGTTCATCGAGTGTACCCAAAAATTCAAATTTTCACAATTTTTTCACTTTTTTTATAATTATTTTAATTTTGAATTATTTTTTGGGGCGGGAATTGCAATGCAAATGAGGGGGGATATTGCGGATAAGATGATCACATCCAAATCCATTCTTTTCCTCGACTTCTCTTCACCATTATCGGTACAGTAAGTCGCCTCCGCCACCGCCACCGTATCCCCCGCCACCGTATGCCCCCAACTCGAAAACACTGTACCCTCCCCCATATCCACCGTATGCCCCCATGCGTCCGTAGTCCGTGTAGTCGATGTAGCCACCGCCACCGTGGCGGCGTCCACGTCCAAAACGACCGTGGCGTCCGTAATAACCGCCCCAGCTAAATTTTCAAAAAAAGGATTTTCTCGAAAAATTGATAATACCGTACAATTAAAAATTTAAATTTTCATATATATATATACCGTACTTAATGTATGGAGTGGGGCAGTTTGGATCATCTGGTTCCGAGCAGGGATAGAAGGGATGGTAGGCGTAGCCGGGCGTGGAGCAGCAACAGAGCAAGAGGAGGAGGAGCAAGACGAAGGTACTGTAGGGAGGGGGAGAGGGGTACTGTATTAAGGTACTGTAGGGAGGGGGAGAGGGGGTACGGTATTAAGATACTGTAGGGAGGGGGAGAGGGGTACTGTATTAAGGTACTGTAGGGAGGGGAGAGGGGGTACGGTATTAAGTCAGGTCCAAATTACGGTAAAAACTCCAGCAAGACAGAGAAGGAGGAGGTACTGTAGGGAGGGGGAGAGGGGGTACGGTATTAAGTCAGGTCCAAATTACGGTAAAACTCCAGCAAGACAGAGAAGGAGGAGGTACTGTAGGGAGGGGGAGAGGGGGTACGGTATTAAGTCAGGTTCAAATTACGGTAAACCTGCAAAATGGACACTGTAACAAAGTTACCGTATTTCCTCTAATAGAGCCTTTGGGGGTTCTATTTTTCAATACCCCCGGAAGGGAGGGATTCTATTGGAGGGGGTTCAATTGGAGGGGGGGTTCTATTAGAGGAAATACGGTAACTGGATCAGCTGACGAGCAAATTTCGGGTTTTGTGTACTTCAGGGTTTTTTTTTTCGCACCCTGCCTTTAAAAATTAACCAAAATAATTGGCCTGTAACCCTGGATTTTTGTCAAATTTTGTTTTCACAAACCCGATGTTCGGCTGTCCTGAATTTAACAAAAAAAATTACAAAATTTTGACGCCTGGGACACAGCAAGACTTGGCCATTTTAGAAGACGAAGAAGCTCTTTGGAGAGGCGAAAATGGACGATAAATAAATGTGAAAATCAAAAGTGAAAGAGGGGGAAGGGGGGGGGGGAAATCGGAAATTTATTCAGGAAAAGGAAAATGGAGAAAAAGTTGGGTGGAAAAGCGGGACGAGGGGGGAAGGAGGACGGATGATCACCACCGGCGGACCAGGCACAAATTTCCATTTTCCGCCACTCATCCGCAGCTTATCA
>JAQIYK010001132.1:0-10702 GCA_034700465.1 Rotylenchus robustus | reverse complement strand
CAGGCTACTTTACGCCAGTTGAGTTCAGTTAATGGGAATTTCCGATGTTTCATTGGATTCGGTCGATTCAAACTCAACTACCTCCCCCATTAAAATACCTATATTTTCTCCGGCTAGTGGATTTAAAAAAACATATATTTTAAATTCATACATTGTGCTCTTTAAAAACATATATATACATCACAAAGAGTTTCAATCCAACCTTTTCCTTCTTCCTTTTTCCTGCATAAATAATTAGTAACTTTTTTTGAATTCTTTTCTACGATTGTTTATACTAATTACCAATGCGATCAATACTAATTATCATCTTTTCTTTCATTTCAAAAGGACGCGGACGGCAAATTAGGCCAGGAACCGGCACGCGAGGCCACAGTCAATTTCCGCTCATTGTTGTGTTTGATCTACACAAGTGGCACGACGGGCATGCCCAAGCCGGCGTGCATCAAACACTTTCGGTAGGAAGGAAAGAATGCGGAAGACACAATAAACACATAATAATACATAATCATAATTAATTAATTATTAATTAATTAATACATCAGCCCAAAATACCGTATTTCCTCCAATAGACGCCCCCAAGAGGGTTAAAAAATATTATTTTTTAAAATAATTTTTTCATTAATAATTCAAATATTCAATACTAATATCTAAATGTATGTGTATCTGTATTTCATAAAACAAAGTTCAATTGAATCTAACTTCTAAGAAAAGACGCCGATCAACAACAAAAAAACAACAAAAAATCGTGAAACAATTGAATTACGTTTCGTTGGTGTGAAACAAAAAATCAAAGCAATTGATTTTCCAAACCTTTCAATTCTCAATAAAAGCAAGCATTTAAAAGATGGATTAAACAAGTCCTAATCCCGACACAGTTACTACTCCATGGTTGCTGGGATTGCGGAGTCGTTTGGTCTGAGTGCCCAGGACCGCCTGTACATTTCCATGCCGTTGTATCACACCGCCGCCGGGATCATCGGCATTGGCCAGGTGCTGTTGCGCGGGTCCAGCGCAACCATTCGACAACGCTTTTCGGCCAGCAACTTTTGGCGCGATTGCGTGCAATACAAGTGTACGGTAAGAGGGACTGAATACAAACGGGGCCTTTTTAAAATTAATTTCCAATTTTCACTTTTTGCCCACATAACAGGCAAGTCAGTACATCGGTGAAATTTGTCGCTATTTGTTGGCACAGCCGGTTTGCGACGCGGAAAAGCGGCACAATGTCAGACTGATGTTCGGCAACGGGTTACGTGCAGAAATTTGGCGCGAATTTGTGGACCGATTCAGTGTTCGCGTCGGGGAAGTGTACGGATCCACGGAGGGCACCTCAAATTTGGGTAAACAACAATTTGATCGAATGGCGAAATAATCGTCCAAAACACCCCTAAAATTACTGGTACTGTTAATTAGCGGGAAGGGGACATCAAAATAACGTGGGGGGGGGGCAAAAATTTAAATTCTGCTTTTTGCTTTTTTAAGCTTAATTTGCATTTAAGGCATTTAATGTGAGATTTAAATCAAAATAATTTTCAGTGAACATTGACGGCAAAGTTGGCTCCTGCGGCTTCCTGCCCATATCGCCCATCACTAAACTGGTCCACCCCGTTCGGCTGGTCAAATTGGATGAGAATGGCGACATTTTGCGCACGCCCAACGGGCTCGCGGTCGCCTGTTGTCCGGGTACCCTTTTTGAATTGGCGCCATTTACTTTTTATTGTTGCCTTTTGACAAGGTGAGACTGGCGCAATGGTGTCCACAATCCGGACAGACAACCCTTTGCTGGTGTTCGACGGGTACCTGAACAAGGCGGAGACCAGTCAGTGCAATTGCAAAAGGATTAGTAATTTGGCGGATTAAATTGTTGTTGAAAAGTGATCCAAAATGTGTAAAACAAAACAAACAAAAAATGTGTAAATATTGATAAATGCCAGTAATTTAGACAAGAAAGTCGTCCGAGATGTGTTCCGCAAAGGGGACAGTGCCTTTCTAACGGGTAAATAATAATAAATAATAACATAAATAATATTTTAAATATAATTTGCATAATTTGGCATTTAAAGGCGATGTTCTGCACTGGGATCGTCTCGGCTACCTGCACTTTTGCATCCGCACCGGCGATACGTTTCGCTTTAAGGGCGAAAATGTGAGCACCGCGGAGGTGAGAGAGTGAGGGAAAGAGAGAGAGAGAGAGTGTGTCTCTATTCTAATATTACTTCCTTTTTGCGATATTGCCAAGTTCACAAGGCTAAATTCCGAGCTTTGTAATTTGCCTTTTTCTGACCCCGAAACCGAATCTTGGCATAGAAGCACTTTAAACATTTTTTAATTTTTTAGCCATAGGCTCGGAATACGATGCCTAGACCCCTAGATTTCAATTGAAATTTAGAAGAAAACTTCAAAAACCGGCAATCTACATAGATATACCATAACTTCTAATTATTTGCTTGTTTATCCCAATATTATGTGTGGGATTGGGATGTATTGGTCTACCTTATTGATAAGGTCGAGTCTGTGCTGCTCCCACTGAAGTGCATCATCGACGCGGTGGTGTACGGCGTGGGTGTGGCCGGTGTGGAGGGCAGTGTGGGCATGGCGGCGTTGGTGAAGAGTGGCGACGCCGGCAGTGACCAGGTTTGGCCTGGAAAAACGAACAAAACAAAACAAAACACCGCAATTGAAAAAGGCTGATTTAGAACAATGCATGCAAGTTAAAGAGGGGCCAGTTTGACAGATGATACTGACCAATACAAAAAAGAAAAAAACAATTAAATTTCAAAAATTTGGCAGAGAAAATTCATAGCGAAGGAAGGGCTACAACAGGGATGTTGTCTCAAAACCCCGAAAACCCGGCATCATTGTTTCAAAAATTTGCAAAAACTAGGCACTTTATAAAATGCGTTAATGAATCAAATAGATCCATTTAAATTGGTTTATGCATTGTATTTTTATACTTTCTTAACATTAATTTTGCTGATTATCCCTTGTTTTTTTTCTTTGGCCGGCAATGGGGGGAGGTACTTTCCAGGAGGTACTTTGTGCTTACAAGACTCCAATTAGAATTTGAAAGGAAATCAGTTATGGTATTTCTGTGACATTAATTGCAGAAGCTAAAACCCAAAATATTTATCAGACTATTGGCTAAACGACAAAATTCGAATCGAAATACAATGGGGCGAGAAGAATTGGCTTTTCCGGACAAAAAATGGGCGATTTCCTTTAAAATTTAAACAAATTTACGATTTATTTTAAATTTATAAAAAACCCGGCAAATCCCGGCAAAGGTCAAAACCCTGGCAAAAACCCGACACGACACCCCAAGGCAAAATAACTTCCCTGGGCTAAAAGTTTTAAGAGAAGACAATCTTTTGAAATTGCAGCGATTTCCCAATTTTATGAAAATATTTTTAGGAATTTCTGCGAGAAGTGAGCACCAGACTTCGGATCAGTTTACCGTCCTATGCCATCCCGCGCTTCGTCCGAATATGCAGCGCAGTGGACAAAACGGGTGGGGCAAAGGGGGGAGGAGGAGGGGGAGGGGGGAGGAAGGGGGAAAGGGGGGAGGAGGGGGGGGGGGGGGAAGAGGAGGGGGAGGGAGGGGGTGGAACAACGGGGGAAAGGGGGTACAGGGCAGGGATGTGCACATATACATATTCGCATTCTCGTTCTCGCATGTCGCTTTTTTGGCCTTCTCGCTTTTTGGCGCGAGAATGCACACCTAAGAATTGACTTTTTGAGAAAAAAGGAATGGTTTTTCGAAGAAAATTTTCTAAAATTTACAAAAATTTATTTAAAAATATTCGTTTAATTTTTAAAGAGAAAATGAGAACTTTTTTTTTAAAATTTTCCCCGTCGGCAGACCAATTTTCTTATTGAAATGAGATCTATATTTGAAACATTTTTTCGACGGCGCCTCAAGGCACTGCCGAACTCACCCACTTCCTCTCAAGAAGTCAAATTTTCTTAAGAAGCATCTAATTTTTCTAAATTTTTTATCTAGCATCGCCTGACCATAATAATTTTTACTAAAAAAATAGGCACCACACACAAAGAAATAGCGAAAAATTCTCGCATTTTTAAAATTATTTTACTGTTCTCGCATTTTTGCATTCTCGCCAAATATTGCCTTCTTTGGCACATCCCTACCCTGTATTAAAGGGACAGAAGAGACAGAAAGCGAACCAAAGACATTTAAAGTTTATTTTTGAATGAACGACAGAAGAAATGCCCACAGATGAACGGAAGAAGTTCAGAGAAACTTACTGGGATTGGATAACTAATAATACTTATTAGGTAATATACTTACAAAGTTGAACCATACTTTAGCGAAATTGTAAGGCCAATAAAAAGTTGATGTTTTGATGGTGGACATTTAAGCAGGTCAATAGTTTGATCCAATTTGCAACTCCAAACTTTCAATTTTGAAATATATCAATAATAATAAGGTTAGCTTTTGTCAGGCACCTTCAAGTTGGTGAAGACCAACTTGCAGCGGCTGGGCCTCGGAAGGCATTGTTCCGTCGACCAACAGACGACGGAAACGGAACGACTGTTTCTGTTTGATGCCAAAGCGCGGGAATACCGACCGATGGAGGAGCAAATCAGACAAAGACTTGTTGAACAACACGACGAGGGGAAGGAGAAGGACGAGAAGGAGGAGGGGAAGGAGAAGGAACTGCTGAGCAGAGTGTTCGCCTGAAGGAAGGCATGTCCTGTCCTGACCGTCGACCGACCAACAAACACATCGTATTCCGCTGGTTGATCAAACAAACAAACAAACAAAGATCATGTGCTGACCGGTCAAACTTCAACCCACACACCCCATCTCCCCTTCCTTAGTATAATATACCTATAAAACCTGTTAGATTCGATGCATTTATCCATGGATATCAGTGTTGGACCGGCGGGAAGTTGGATTGAAAATAGTATTGAAATGTGGCGAAAAAAGGAAAGGGGTGATAGTGAAATGGGGTCGATGCATCCCTTTCTGGATTCTCAAAATTGTGCCCCCCACCCCCCTTTAAATACATTTTCTCGACTTTTCCATTGGCTTTGTGCTACTTTTATCGACTTTTCCCATATTATTTAGTGTTTACTTAAATTGCTCAAATTGTATCATTTCATTGTGCAATGATAATAAATAAACAAAAAATAAATAAAATTTCACAGTTTGTGTCTTTTCGGCAACTCTCGAATATTCGGTATTCGACTCGATTCGAAAAAAGGCACGAATACCGGCTTCGAGTCGAATATCGAGTATTCGACTCGACAACCCACACTCGACTCGACAGTGTAAGGATGATCAATGGTCATTTAAAAAATGGACATAAAATTTAAAGATGATTTTTCGACACGAAAACTTGCATTTTTAGAAACACTCAAACCGCTTCGGAAGCAACTTTTTGGTCCAACTTTTTGGAATATATATTTTTAAATGGTCCAACTTTTTGGAATATGTTCTCCAAACTTTATTACTCCGGTTCCTACCCTACAGTATACCATGACTTCACTCACTTATCATCCCCTACCCTACAGTATACCATGACTTCACTCACTTATCATCCCCTACCCTACAGTATACCATTAATTCCTCCCTTACAGTATACCATTCTATTCTTTCCCTTCTATAGTGTGCCACGAATGCGATCGTGGCATGTTGCCGTGCCAGTGCAAGGTGGACCTGGGCATTCCGGACAGCATGCAACATTGGTTTGACCAGGCAGGCTTGAACATGCAGTTCAAGTTCCACGACGAGTCCACCTCGTGCATCAACTGACTATTGCAATATTATTCATAAGGAGATCACTGATCTGATTTTATTCATAAGGAGATCATTGCTCTGATCTCATCATTGATTTTACCCACCAAATTGATCATTTATCCATCGCTAACATACCTATACACCTTTCCAAACAAATTTGTTCAATAAAAGTATTGCCAATTCTAATGTAATTTTTTAAATTTAGAATAATTTCGCTTAATGGGCTAAAACTGAACAAAAAGACATTAAAGTGGCGTTTATTGAGAGATTTTGAGATTATCCAAATTTGGACATTCCTCCATTCCTACTCAGATGTTGACTGGCCAATGCAAATAATTTTCTTTGCCATTTTTGAACGGGGATTGTTCAAATAAAATTAAAACCGATTTTTGTGGGCAGAATTATGTTGAGGTGAAGTTGATGAAGTTGTAAGTTACTAATAAGACGACACAACACATATTCATTCATTCAAAAAAATGAGTTTTTTTTTAAATTCAAAAATGAGTTTTTAATCAATTTTTAATTTTTGATATTGCCATTTTGGTATTACTTACAAAGAAATAGATATTGAATAGGTATTAATAAAACAAAAAACGGACAATTTTATTATTAAAAAATATTAGAAAAATGTTTAAAATATCAAAATGTCGGACAAAAATGATAATAGAATTGGGAGGAGGGTTATTTGGGAAGAAACAATTGCGTGTGCATCCCATCCTTTCATTTCGCCACTACCGTCCGTCCTTTCACTTTCGTTGCCTAATTTATAACAAAAATAAATGAAATAAAAAACATGGAAATGGAATTATTAATAGTGTCGTAAAAACTGATTCAAAATTGGCAATTCAGTGGAATATTTGTTTAATTTTTCCAAAATTTATTCAAAATTGGCAATTAATTAAAGCTTTAAAAATAAATTATGGGGGTTTTTCATGGATATAAAAAAGAATTTAAGCATGCAAGGATTTGGCCTTCTTTCTCGGCCCTTACGATTACTTCATAAATTAGCGTTTTTGGCTTTAATTCAGAATTCGATGAAGCTTTAAGTGATAATCTTAAGGTTTTTCGAAACTGTTTTTTAAAAATTTATTCTTCACAGTGCCGAACCTGACGAGTCGAAGGAAGGCTGAAGAGGTCGTTGTCGGAGGAGGAGATGCCCGGCCATCGTCGGCGGTGTCAAAATGCCGTCGACGGCGCCGACGTTGCTGAAACATCGCCGTGGGGGCGGTGTTTCCGCTGGCTGGTCCAGTGTCCGTCTGGCAACAGAAGCCTTCGATGCACTCGTAGCCGGGAGGACAACTCCCATCCGGGCCACATGGACCTGGGGAAGGGATGAGGGGGGGGCAGAATTATGGAAAAATAAAAAATATTGAAAAATAAATTAATATTGGAAAGAAGTAAAGAAAAAAAGTTGGAAAAATCATTTAAATATTACATTTATATTAGTTTTCTGTTTAAGACTTATTAGGTACATTTGATGGGAAATGATTCACTATTGTCAATTTCAACGCTAATAAGTTAAAATGACTTAATAATTACTCCATTTCGCCCATTCTCTAAACACCCTTTTCGATTGATGGTTTAAAAACCAAGTCTAGTTCGATCATATACAAAATTGGCTGATTAGTTTCAATTGAAAAGGCACCGGCTTGCTCCTCCGGCGGACATGTTCCGGTGTCCAGCCGGAAGCATTGACCTTCACCTTCGCCCACACAAGCATAGCCTGGAAATTTAAAAATGAATTGGAAATGTTTGATTTCACTCTTTGAACTGCCCTTTCCCCCACCCCGTCCCGCCTTCCAATCCCCCAAAATGCTCGCCTTCAGGACAGAGTCTATTGCCGCCCTCGCCCTGGATGCACGGTCCGATTGCGTCGCCTATCACCTGGGGACAGCACCAATTGTTGGCCACGTCACATGCGAATCCGGGCTCCGGACACTGCTGGTTGGCATCGCAAGGACCTTACACCAAACAAACAAATATCAAATCTTTTACCTCATTTTTCAATGATTTTTCCTATTTTCGTATCACTTTTTATCTCCGGTAATTTTTGAAAACTCCTCCGGAGGATGGGGAGGGGTCAAATTGGAGAGGGTGGTTAAATTAGAACAGATAACAGATACGGTAATAAATAGGCAACTCGCCCACCCGATGAGTCCTCCACGGCACAGTTCACTTGGCTCTGTGCACTTTGTGCGCCGCAGCATTGGCCGTTGAAGTTGGTGAAACCGGCCGGACAACGGCCATTCACCGCCTGCCCAATGGATGTCTGACCCGGCGGGCATACTGTGCCGAAATTGTACGGTAATTAAACGGCCAAAGTGAGCCAATACAATATGGAAAATAAATTGAAAAACGTAGAAAAATGAAAAAAAAATTGATTTAAAAAAATAAATTATTTATTTTTGATTTAAAAAAACTAAGTTATTTATTTTTGGTTTAAAAAAACTAAATTATTTATTTTTGATTTAAAAAAATAAATTATTTATTTTTGATTTTTTTAGACACAACACACAACTGGTCAAAGTATATTCCAATCATGAATATTTGCAATTACGAATTTGAAATTGAAGCAAAAAGGGATTAAAATAATAATAATAAAATAAATAAAATGTATTAAAATGTAAGCAAAAAAAGTAAGAAAGAAAGAACGGACAGTTGAGTTGGGAGGGACAGCAAATGTTGCCGGTGGTGCAGGTGTAGCCGGTGCCACACTTTCCCTGGATGCATGCCCCAATCGACTGGCTTCTGCAAGAAAAACGAAACGAATCAATCAATAAAAAGGGAAAGTATTGAAAAAAGAAAAGCATTGTTCAAATTGAAAAGTGTCCCATTTGTTTTGTAATTATGGCCAAAAATCAGAACATTTGAATGTTTGGAAGATGCAAAAAACATGATCTGAACATTTTTATCTAAGTTTTACATAACTTGTTGTGATCTCGTCGTGTTTTGGCTATCTTCCAAACAAACATTCAAATGTTCTGATTTTTGGCCATAAGCCCAAACAGATTGGAGAATCATTAAAATGATTAATTTGGCAAAAACTGGTGTTTGAACCTAGGTTTGGCCATGTTTGGCTCATTTTCAACACCCTTTCTTGGGGGACGGGACGGTCATAAAATTGGTGACAACCGTACAATACAACGTATAAATTCCAAATCCCACAACAAAATTTTCCTCTTATAGAATCACCGGCATTTGCAACTATGAAGTTATTTATTTTCGGATTTTCTTCAAAAAAATGTTAAAACAGTTCAAAATAAATGGAGAGAAAAAAGCAACGCGCAAGAATGTTTGGTCGAGTTTTAGTAAAAAATTCAAATTGCCTTTTCAGAAGGGACCGTAAAATTGGAGAGGGCCGTAAAATTAGAGAAAATACGATAAACGCACATTTTATGAAAAAGCATTTTCCTATCCTTTCAAATGTTTGTTTACAATTTGGTTATTTAGAACTTTTTAAAATTAAATTTAAAATTTACAATATTATTCAGGCCCAATAGCCTACTACCAACCCATCCAGGCAGCGCGGAGTCTGCGACGAATTTGTGCAACACAGTCCCTGGTTGCAGGTGAAGCCGGCACCGCACTGTCCAAGCACACAGGCTCCTGCCGCTTGTGTACCATCGGGGCATACTGTCGGATCGGGGTTGGGTATTTAGGGTATACTGTATTGGGGTGGGAGCATGTGATAAGATCAGAGTTATGGGAAATGTTAATGTGTTTTGTGTTATGAGCTAAGGGGTTTAAAAATTATATAACGTGTTTTTTTCTAAAATGACAACAAAAAAACTTTTTAAAATTTCGAACTTTTGATGTGGATGTCTAAAAACGGAATAAAAGGATTGTTTTTGTTTTTGCCAATTTTTAATTTGATAATAATGGCCAAAGGAAACCTGTGGCCGGTATGGCCGCCGGAACTACGGTAGGAGCACAGCACACATTGGCAGGAGAGGCGCAAATCGCTGAAAATAAAAACAAATAAAAAATAAATAAAAATATTTATTTTCGAAGAAAGGAACACTCACTGCCCGGTGCTGCGCAACGTCCCCCGATGCAAGGGCCAAGGGCTGGAAGGCCGCCTGGGCAAGCATCTGAAACCGACGCATTCACTCGAACACTTTGGACTCATTTTTTATAATTCACTAAAATTATGGACATTTAAGATAAAGGACTTTTGCGGCCCAATGACCATAACTTAGTTCAGATTCAGATTAATATTGGAGGCGTATTTTTGGTGTCGATGAATAGAGCAAAAAATAGCTACAAAATGATATAAGATTGACCTCATTTGGCCCATCATGAAGGAAGTTATGATCAAGTATATCTTAAATTTCGGTTTTTGGCTAAAATGTTAATTTTTTGGCCATAACTTTTTTAGGATGGGTCAGCCCAAGCACCAATTTCGAGAAGTCAATCTTATATCATTTTATTATAGCTAATTTTTTACTTTATTTTTGGACACCACAAATAAATCCCCAACTTTAATCTGAGCTTAAGTTATATATTGGGCCGCAAATGTCGGCTAACCAAAGGATGCTACGATTTTTAGAGTTAAATATTAAATTCATCAAATTTTAACTAAAAATTGGAATTAATAACAAAAATTCATTTATGTAAATAACCAAAATTAGGGCCAATTTTGAGTTGAAAAAAAATAAAAAATCCAACGAAAAATAAAGTTCACATGCAAATTGAGGCTGTGGTGGAGGGAGTGCAGGCGGCGCGCAGCACAACGCGCCCATGCACTGCATCGGCGGCGAGCAAAAGCCCGGCGCGCAAGGGCCCAACGCGGGAGAGCCGGTAGGACAAACTTAAAAGGGCGGGGAAAGACAAAGCGACCACAGGGGAAGGGATGGAACTGGGAAGAACAGAAAGAACGGAACAGAACAGAAAGAACGGAACAGAACAGAAAGAACGGAACAGAACAGAAAGAACGGAACA
>JAQIYK010001131.1:0-10706 GCA_034700465.1 Rotylenchus robustus | reverse complement strand
ATCGTTCGCTCGTTTCCCGGTACGTCCTTTACCTCTTCCCCCCCCCCGTTAACTCACTCAATTGGGAGAATATAGTTCCTCTCTCTCTCTCTCTGTTCCCCTTGTCTTTGCCTCTCCTTCTCATTACTTCCTCCTCCTTCCCCCGCCCATGTTCCCCCGTCTGTTCAGTCTGTTCGACTCGACCAATGCCCGTTGTGGTCTGTTCATCGGTGACCACCCCCGGTTCCATGTGCTGGTCAGTCTTGCTCTGGTGCTGCTCCTCTCCGTCCATCTCATCAACTTCCAAATCGGTCCGTTGCTTTTGCCCTTAACATTTTTCGCCCCTCCCCATATCTATCCATCATCTCGCCTTTGATCTTACAGAGTACGATATCCGCGCTTCTTTCTCGCCCAAAAACTCCAGGGCAATGCAGGAGGAAGCGGTGTTCCGCGAGTTCTTCAACCTAAGTGCCTCTCCTCAGAGAGCGTAAGTTTGGTGTCCCCCACTGTCCGTCCATTCCCCTTTCTCTCACCAGTTTCGTGCTGTTCAAAGCCAAGGACAATGGTTCCATGCTTAGAGCGGAACAGTTGCGCGATGTGCTCGAGCTGGACGCGGAGGTGCGCGCGGTGATGCAACGCAGGGACACTCGCACCGGGTTTGTATCCCGCAACACCGAGTTCAAGTCGGAAATGTTTCGGGACGTGCTTGAATGCCCTCGGACACCCTCTCCCCTGCTTCTTTCCCTGCTCTTCTCCTATTGAGTTCACTTTCCTTCAGCATGCGTGGTTGCGACCCGCTGTGCTCCATGAACGGTCCCTTCCACATCGTTGCGGTTCGTTCCTCCAACATCCTCGCATTTTCCATCCTCCTCCCCCGGATCCATTTATTTCAGGAATCCGTTCTATCCAATCGGTCATCCTCTTCCTCCTCCGGGCCCCTCCTCCTGCTGGACTATCCGGTGTCCTCCTACCAGGGTGGTGATCTGTTCCTGGGCGGTCACCTAATCGGCGTCCAATTGGCCAGTCAATGTAGGGGAAGGGCAGGGATGGATTAATGTTTGAGTTTCTGTTTGGTTCTCCTCCTAAACCCTAAACAACCCTTTTTGCTTCTGTTTGGAGATAGCACTTTCGCCCACAACCACTCGCGCATTGTGTCCGTCAAAAAGGTCTTTTTTGCCATTCATCCAAATTCGTTTGTTTTTCCATTTTCAGATCATCCTGTGGTATTTCAACAGAGTGGACACTGAAGAGACCAGAACCAGGCTAAGGCAGGTGGGTGATGAACCATTGCTTAACTAGGATATCTCCATCTGTCCCATTAGTTAACACTTCGACTTTTCGAAGAGGCACAGAGGAATGAGAAGTTGGTCACAGTGAGCTTTGAGGTGTTTGGGGATGAGATTGCCAACAGGTAGGCCACGGAACCCATTAAACCTCCGTCAAACCCCCGATTCCACACAGCGAGATGATCCGTGGCGCTGTACAGGTCGGTCATCGGGGGGAGTATTCCTTCTCCTTCTCGCCCTTTCTATTAGTTTTTCTATGGCAGGCAACTGTCCTCATGTCCATCGGCCTCCTCCTGCTCCTGCTGTTCGTCACCTTTGTGATCTTTCGCAAACTCGGCGGTCCCTCCAAAGTGCCGTTGCCCTTCCTGTTCTGTTTGGTGCTCACCTCCATTCTGTGTCCCCTGCTTTCCTCTCTAGCCGCCTTTGGGCTCTGTACTTGGATGGGCAATCGGATGTGTATGGAGTAGTTATCCGTATCCAGACAGAGTGTGCTTATCTGTTCATCCCTTACCTTACCAGATACCATAATGTGTGTTACGCCCTTTCTGATTGCCGGCGTCGGCGTGGACGATGCCTTTATCCTGTTGCAGTCCTGGCACCATCACCGGCGCGTTCCCTGCTCGGTCCCGCAGCGCCTCTCTTTGGCCATGGTCCACGTCGGCCCGTCCATCACCATTACCTCGCTGACCAACACCATCGCGTTCGGCATCGGCTTCTTCACGCCCACTCCCCAGATGAGTCTGTTCTGTCTGTGCACCTCGGTCAGTCCTGTCTTTGTGTGTTTGTTTTTGCCTTATCTTCCCCTCCCCCTACAGATTGCCGTCTTCATCGACTACCTGCTCACCTTCACCCTTCTCGCCCCAGTCGTTGTCCTGCTCACCACCCACTACTCTCCTCCCCCTCTTCCTTCCAACATCAAATCCATCCCTGCTGCTACTCCTTCTACTTCTCCTTCCTCTCCTCCTCCTCCTTCTTCCACTCAACCCCAACAATCCCTCCACCAAATTCCGCCCTCGTGGGTCCTTCGCTATGCCATCTTTTTGCACTCGGCCAGGGGTCGGTTGACTGCACTTCTGCTCGCCGGTGCCATGTACGCCATTGGCATCAGCGGAGTACTCAGGTGAGCATCTCGGATGGGTGGGCCCAATCAAAGTCCTGATCAATGATCACCATTGTCTCACCATAGACTCAAGTCCTCCTTCGAGCCCTCCAAGGCTTTCCCGTCCGACTCCCCGCTGTCCAGTTCCATTCACACCCTTCGCGAAGTGTTCGACGAGTTCTTCCCCATCAGCGGTCGCATGTCCACTATGCATTTTCCTCAAACTTTCATCCTTTAGTGATCGTCAACCATCCCCCAAACATCTCCGACCCCGCCCAGGTTTGTGTGTTCTACTGCTCCGTCTTCTTCCCCTCTTCCGATTACAGTATGCCCAATTCAATCAAATGGTCGCTCAGCTGGAGTCCTTACCCGAGAGTTGGGGTTCCCGTCGGACTTTGCTTTGGTTACGCCCCTTCGAACAGTTCGACCGCCGTACCGACCAATTCTGGCGCTCCCTGGGCTTTGGTCGCCATCGTCCATACAGTCCTTCCTACGCCAATTTGCCATTTTTCCTTGACCAAATTGGCCGTCAGCCTACGATCAAAACGGACCAGGATATCGACCAAGAGGGTCGGTCCTCGACCATGGTCCGCGCCTTTCAGTTTACGGTGATCACCCGGCACATGACGGAGTGGTGGAACCGGGCCGTGGTGGAGGAGAAGTTCCGTGCCATCCTGGACCAGTTCCCCCAGTTCAACGCCACCCTCCACGATGGGGACTCGTAAGTTCGTGAAGCGGATGGACTGGAACATTGTGGCACTAAAACAATCGAATAATGATTGTTAAGACCCATTCTGAACATGTTGCTGACCGTGAAAAGTGACCTAATTGGTTCCATCGCGGTCACCATTGTTTGCATGGCTGTGATCTGCTCGTTGTTCATCCCCGACCGACTTGGCGTGTGTGCCATTGCGCTGTGCATCAGTTCCGTCTGCTTCAGTTCGTTTTTCGTTCATCTGCTGATCCCTCCCTCCCATCACCTTTCAGTCCTTGTGGGCGTGATCAGCTGGTTAGGTGCCGACCTGGACCCGGTCAGCCCACCTCTCCCCCTCCCCTCCCTCTTTTAACCTCCCCTATAAAACAAAAGGTCACAATGGTGGATATGTTGTTGGCCACCGGCTTCAGCGTCGACTACACCGCGCATGTGGCCCACCAATACCACACAAAGCGGGGCTCGAGCACCCAACGGATTGCGCACAGTCTGCATGGTCAGTCAGCAGGACTAAGGAAGGAAGGGATTTTGTTTGTTCAACTAAACACCCGCCCATTCACTCCCTTCCCTCAGAAATGTGTCCGCCTATGCTCCAAGCAGGTCAGTCAGTCAGTCTTCCCCCCCTGCCGTCCAGTCGTCCCTCCTCCTCCTTCCCTCTCCCCCAGTTTTCCCCTTCCTCTTCCCCAGTCATTTCCACCGTTCTTTGTATGATACCCCAGCCCTGCCTCCCATCCCCCAGTTTTCCCCTTCCTCTTCCCCAGGCATTTCCACCGTTCTTTGTATGATGCCCCTGGCACTGGTGCCCACCTATGCCATTGTCGCGTTCGCCAAAACCATTTTTGCTGTCGTTTCGGTCGGATTGTTCCACGGACTGTTCCTACTCCCCGTACTTTTGTGTGCATTGCCGCAGCAAAGGAAAAAGGAGATGATAACAACAGAGGAAAAGGGTGAAGAGGAAGAAGAGAGACGAGAAGATGAAGAAGGACGAGAAGATGATGATCAGAGGGAAGGGGGGACGAGAGAGGAGAGACAACGGTTGAGAAGAGAGGAAACGCGAGAAACGAACGTCGAGGAAGAAGAGGAGGAGGAGGAGAATGGAAGGGCGCAACAACAACAACTCAATAAATGACTTGGCACCTTCCTAGCACTCCATTAATTCAATTCATTCAAATCGATCTTCTGCAAACTTTTAATTTCCGCTCAGATTTTTAAGGAAATTCAAAAATTGCAATTGGATGATGGGTCTATCTGAGGGGTGATCGGTCTAAAATGAGTTATGAAAAATGGCAATGTAATGGACCAAGGCAAACTTGAAAAGGTGTGTCTGGGCAATTAGCTTAAATGGGATGGAATGTGATGATTTGAAATGGCAATGAGAAGGAGAAACTGGGAAAAGATTATGCAATTGGTGGAAAAGCACTGTGAGCAAACAATTTGGTCGAAAAAGAAAGGTGATTAGCGGTGAAAGTAGAGTTAAAACACATTTTTGACAGAACACGACAGGGCAATTAATCTTTAACAAAGGTATAACTTTCGATTTTTATCCGCGTGTCCCTGCTCCGGAGCCGAAGATCAACGTGGCCAACTGTGCTCGGGTGCCAATTCCCTGGCGTTGTCTCCGTTCGCATCCCTCCAACTTCGCCAGTTCCCTTCCCACTGCCGGGCACATTCGAGGATGGAATCTAAGCCGGAGCGACGGATCGATTGGACGCATCAGGTGGAGATGGTGAGAGGTGTTGAGGAAGAGATGGACCAGTTCAAATGAAACTGGGAAGCTGTTGAAGTTGGAACGGATGGAGGCATAATCAGCACTAGAGAAATTTAAATTGGATAAATTTGATGGTGAAGAATGGCACTAAACGAATGAACAAACCCGTAAAAGGCAGCAACTCCAAATTCTTCGGTGTCAAAGTGTCCTCGATCTTTGTGAATGTCAAATTGGACGGAATCGGCGGATGATGGCAATTTGGTCGGTGGGAGACCCGTGACAAAGGGATTGAACTCAGCGAAAGGAACTGGGAAGAAGATCTTAAGAAATAAAAAGGAAAGTATGGGGATAAAGGACAATAGGATGAGCGGACCTGAAAGTGCCGAATGGTGTTGAGACGGACACGGTCAAGAAAGTCCTGTTGGAAGTCGGCGAACGGAGGCACCAGCAAAAACAAGGTCTGATGTCCGTAATGGTCGACCTGTGAGGATTGGGGAAAATGGGAAAACAAGGTCTTAAACAGAGAGTGGAACAGACAGTGGACTCACTGCCGAATCCATCGCTGCAATTTCTATGGGCAGTTGGCCAAAAGGGTCTGGTTGGAGCAAGAGTAGTGCGGAGTCGGTGCGCCAAAGTTTGCATCTGAACCAGGGACGGATCCAGGATTTTACCATGGGGGGTACCCATGCTGGCCGACCCCACCCCCTAAAAAATTTCGCGCTGCGCCGAAGGCGCGGCGAATTTTTTTACCTTTATAATAATTTTCCAACAGGAAATTTGCTTTTTTTTACACAAAAATAGTAAAAAACTTTTGTTTTTTGAGTAAAATTTAGTAAAAACTTGTGTACATTAGGGTCCGGCGGTGCCGATAGGGATCGGGAAATTTTTTGAATAATTTAGGTACTTTTGTTACGAAAACTTAACATTTTTCTTAGAAAAATTCCCCCTTTTCCCCTAGAATTTTTTTCCCCCTTTTCCCTTAGAAAAATTCCCCCCTTTCCCCTTTCTTAGAAAAATTCCCCCTTCAAATTTTTTATTTTTTTCTGGCCATGGGGGGGGGTACGTGCCCCTGGTACCCCCTGGATCCGTCCCTGATCTGAACAGACAGGGAAAATTGGATCAATAGACTCCGAATATGTGCCGTATCCCGCCAGAAAAAACCCACTTCTTCAATTCAACTAAATCAGCCCCCAGAATGCGGACAAAAGCGGCTTCCACAAAGCGAGCAGTGATCACCAATCGTGTTTGATGGCGATGTTTATTAATGGATACACAGAGTAGAAGTTGATTTCGAAGCAAAGTGCGAAGTGAAAGCACTTGGTCCAAGGATTCTACCGGCACTGGTGAATAACGAGAAATAAACCACACATTTTGATTTAAAAAAGAAACACTTACTTACTATGGTGATATCCGAGTCTTCTTTCACAAAAGGTACCTAAAAAGAATGGTTGTAAAATATATTATTTTACACCAACCTTTTCGAGTATTATTGTGGAGTGGAATGGACGTGCGAGTCGCACTCGGGTGATTTGAACTAATTTCGGTGAATTTGTAAAGTTTCGACGATACCCCAAATCCACCAGGTACTCCATGCCTCTTTCCGGGTTAAACCTACTAAATGAGTGATGAGTCCATGTTCAATTATCTGTTCCGACCCAATTCTTTTCGCTCACCGATAGCCTTGCATGACCCTTTCGAACTGGTACTCTCCTCCGTTGAAGTTCTGTTCGGCCTTCTTTCTGGCAGCTTCGATCACTTCCTTCAACTCTTCCCATACTTCTTTCCCATCAATTAGTTCCATATTTCGATTTGGGTCGTTGCCGAACAGCTTTGCATTGCCGGTAAACATTTCCCATACTGGCACTTGGAACCTGTTGGGTGCTGGTTCGTCGTCGATTGTTCCGATAGGCCATCCGGTTTCCTCTCCAAAGTTTGCGATCAGTTCCTTCTCCAGCTCCTCGATGTCTCCATCCATCCGGTCTATTTCAACCCGATGAAAATGTATAAGCAGTGCCTGGATGTCGGAATCCGAAAGGAGCGGAGAAACAGTCAGTGAACTGTTGAAGTCGATTGGAAGGGAGGCCAGACGGGGGATCTGATCTGACATAAAAATAAAGTTGGTAACAAATAATGGACATTAAAAAAGAACCGTGAAGAGGGGCATTCAGTGAAGATTGATCGTCTGGCATATGCCACCAGAAGTGCCGGACACCCTCAATAGAGGCGTTGCAGCTTAAGTTTGTGGTAAGTCGGACGCACTTCGCCAGCGCAGACTCCTCTGTAGTAGCGACGATGCCCTGGCAAAGATGTCTTCCCTCCATCAATTGTCGCATTGCCGGGTTGGAGAGAAGAATACCGGCCTCAATCAAACATAATTCACCATCATTTGCTTGTCGATGACCAAGTGCAAAAGGTGAATTCCACCGAAGGTTGTCCACGGCACGACGGAGCTGGAATGGGTTGAGAAAGGTGCGGTCGGGAAATATAAAGAACCAGTCGAAGCCATCCTGCAGAGTCTGGAGAAGGAAAAAAACTTGTTATAACAGACCGATCAGAAATGTGTATTTCTTTATAAAAATTTAAGGACTAGGATGGTTAAAGGTACTTACCAAATTGGCGATTGCATTTAACAGTTGGATATGTGCTGGTATAAGTCCATTTTGTCGTATAGGGATTGATTCGGCCAACTTTGTTGGATCGATACGAGTAGCGTCCACAATAGGGCGAAGAGATGGAGAAGGAAAATGTGGCGAGAGAAGTAATCGGTGGAGGGAAAGTCCGATGGGAGAACGGATCAGTGGGAGGACGAGCAGCCTTTGTCGAATACCCAACTCGGAGGCGGCAAAAAGGGGACGGTTTGTCTGTTTCAAATTTTATATCAAATTGGCAATATGAATGTTTTGCTTTGGCACTTTGCATTGTCTGAAATTACGCCTTAAATAGTCTAGTCTATCCCCAAAACCACAGGTGGGCACCCCCCCTAAATCCGAAAATTTTTGCGCCACCCCTCGTCCAAAAATTTTTGCGCCACCCACTCAGGGGTGGTGGTGCCCACCAGTGCCCGAAACACAAAATCTAAATTTGATATTTTAGTCTAATTGTTTAAAAACGACCTTTCACTTTGCGTAATAGTCTTTTGTACTAGATATGAACCTGATATGGCATGTAATAAAAATTAAATGTAAACCTTTGGTTGTTGTTGAGGTTCGTTGACCACGTTAGCGGATCTGCCATCATCTACTAATCTTCTCTGCCAATGCTCCGCCGTTTGAATGTCGCGAGTCATCCGTTCTTCTTCTCGACACCAGCTGACATCATCATCGTCCCTCAAAAGCATCGAACATAGTAGAAATGCGACAACAAAGCCGGCTACTAATGCCAAAAAGGATTGTGAAGGGAATAACCATAAGCGCCGTCTGATCGGGAATAAAAGATGGCGAAACCCCATGAGCTTAAAAATAATGTTAGAAAAATGATGCAAGAATGTAAAAAATAAATGCACGATCGCAATAACTATCGAAAGCAAATTTATACATTTGAAAGATTTAATTGCGTATATCTATTTGGTGGTGTTTATTCTTTTGAGTTCGGAATGAGCTATTGGAAGAGAAAAATTGGACGAAAAATCATGGGTAACGGCAAAAGCGGTATTAAGTAGGTGCACAACGTCAACCAAACGCGGTACTTGACACTCTGCCTGGTAGATCTAAATAATGAAAAGATTTTATGCAAACTTTTAATCATTTTATTACCGTCACCGTTTGTTGCGCTCCATTGCGTCTGACACTTGGTGCGACTGCGACCTGGTAAGCAGCACAAACCAATTTTGCGGAGGAGATGTAGAAGGAGAGCAGAATGTCATGAGGAAGAGGTGGCACAAAACTTTTTATTGGGTAAAAGTTGCACAACTCCACTAATGACTTCTTTTTGGGCCTTAAAATCAACTATTTTTTATACTTTCGATAAAAACGCGCCCGAGCCAAAATGCGCAGGTTTATTTTTTAAATTTTTGCATATTCAAGGTAGATCTTATATATCTTTATTATTAATACATTTCATTCAATTTACATTGTCAGTGCTGAACGGGCCATTTTTATGTCTTCTTTGACAGTGTTGAAAACAGAAAGTAGGAAATGTCTTAAATCAGCTTCAGGCACAATATTCTTCTGTATGCAATCCGTATACTTTTTGGAACCCTATAAACATGAAATTCGCGTAATGTCATGAACGCCCATAAGCAGGCCCGTATCTAGGGGGCTGCCTCCCCCCCCCGAAATGTCAAAATTAAAATTTTTCAAAAAAACTTAGGAAAATATACGATTTTTCTACTTTAATTTAGAATAGCTTAAAAACGGTTTTTTCTTTTTTTTCGCTTAAAAATGGCCCAAAATGTGTTCTTTTTCGCTCAAAAGTTAAAATACATCCTTAAAATATACCTTTCAGAAAAATACACACTTAAAAATCAATTTTTTGGTCACTGAGAATTGCGCCCCCCCGTCCGAAAATTTTTCTGGTTACGGGCCAACGGGCCTGCCCATACTTTTTGGAAGCTTGCACTCTCCATGGGTGGAACGTGGAACAGGCCAGTAACCAGAGAAAATTTCGGAAGGGAAATCGCATAATTCTTAGGGGTATATTTTTGGACCAAAAAAACCGATTCTTATGTATTTTTGCCAAAAATTCCATTTTCAAGGGGTGTGTTTTCGAGCTTTGAACGAAAAAAATTCTTTGAGCCATTTTTAAGCGAAAAAACACTATTTTAGACCATTTTTGTTGAATAATTCTGAACTATTTTGAAAAAAAAACATATTTTCCTGTAAAATTTTTCAGCCATTCCGGCGGAATTCCCGCTTCCACTCTAAACCTGGCTAAGCGAGTGCAGAGCACGTACTGTTGCATTAGCAGCATCTTGCAATTGTTGCTGAAAACAGAAATAAAACCGTTACAACATGCTATTTTGTTTTAACATACCATTTTCCAATGAACTTCAGGTTGAGCAGAAGCCCGGTAAAAACCTGAAGCACTTTTTGCATATTTCAAGGACACCTTGAAAAGAACAAATGTTGAGAAAAATATTATTTGATTCCAAATCAACTGAGAAAAAATTAACCTCTGCTTGCACGACTCTATCGCCGCACAAAGATACCACTGCCGATAAGCCCTCCTGGCCTGATCGAGGCTGCAGTGAAAACTTTTCAGTGCCAGGTTTGGCCCTCGGTTCTACTGCCAGTTCCGGTGGGTCCCCAACTTTATGTATTGCGTTTAATCGGCGACAGCAGTCAATGAGAAGCAATCGAAGCTGGAGAACGGGAAATGAACATTGGTAGATATGAGCAGATTTTCGCTTCCAATTTATTTACTTACTTGCCCAAAAGCCGAATTGGCATTCACTCGATGAAACATAAAAGGAACATAATTTATTGTTTTTTAATTTATTGAGTTCTTACTCGCCTTGGATAACAAAAGAACAAAACACAAAACAAACCAGTTTGCCTCAATTAGAAGGTTCTCCCTGCGATCATTTTCTTCGTCTGCATCCGATTCGCCAACTGTGAATTCCATTTTGCTATTTTCTTCACTCATTTTTATTCGCGGTTATCGTTACGTTATATCATTATCACCAATCTTAAGGTCGTTCGAAATTCAAATAAGGACGCCCTTCGTGAATCTTAAAATAAAGACTTTTTGCTGATTATGTAATTAATACAATTAAACAAAGTTAAACAAATTTATACATTGAAGTTGGAATCTGAACTATGAAGCATGAACTTGATCACAGGTGGGCACCCCCCCCCCCAACCAAGGGCGTAGCCAGGATTTCATTTCAGGGGGGGGGCACCACAAAATTTTTGGCGACCTTTTTTTATTCGCGCCGAAAAGTCGATTTTTAGGGGTGCATTTTTATTATTGCAGCAAAAAATC
>JAQIYK010001130.1:0-10707 GCA_034700465.1 Rotylenchus robustus | reverse complement strand
CCGCCCCCCCCCCCCCCCGCCGGGGGGGGGGGGTATTAAAAAATAGACGCCCCGGGGCGTCTATTAAAGGAAATACGGTATTTTGGATTTTTGGAAAAATTTACCATTTTCGCAAAATTTGATTCTTTTTTTCGTTCCCCACCACTTAGTTTTCGTCGAATATTTACTTCACCGAATTTTATTTGTTCCAAAAATTCTCACACCTTTCGACAAAGATAACATACCTATAGGCTTTAAAAAAAGATTTGTCACGAAAATGTTCTATAATAAATCAAAGTTAATGTTGACCTTGACTACAATTACTGTACAAAATTTTATGCGTATATTGACGTGGGTGGATAAGCAAAAAAAGCGTATCAATTTATGTTTTATGATCCCAAATGAGAGCCGGTCGAATCAGATTTCAAATGGAATCAGATTTCAGAATCAGATTTCAAATGGACTTTGATCTTGTCCAATGCCATTTCCGCTTCTACAGTACCCTTCCCTTTTATTCTTTCGGTACAACTGCACTCACCGATCCACCCTTTCCCATTTGAACTCGTTGTGGAAGTGGATGTTCCAGCCTTGCGATGCGTCAATTCGATCTATGTTAAAGTGAGATGTAAATGGGCTTTTGGACTGATCGGTAGAGATGAGCGAAAAACTTCTTGTGTTTTTATGTTTCGTTATTATTGTTATTTTTTGGCGTTTTGATCGTTTTTCATCAAAACGCCTAGAGAAACAACGATTGAATTTTTAACAAAAAAAATTACAGAAGTCTGAAATAGGGTTGAGTGGATCCTCAAATAATTGAAAAATTGAGGAGCCTGAAAAACTGCCTTGAAAAACTGATTGATAAAATTCATTTGTTATAAAAATTTGATCAGATTTTGAAAAATAGACAAAAATTAATTTAACAAAATATTTCAATTTTTCAAAATTTAGGATCATTTTCTCATTTTACGAGTACAATTTCGGGTTAAATAAAATGATAAAATTCCAAAAATATATTCATTTTAATTTTTATTCACATTTTTAATAAATCTCTTTTTGTTTTAAAATTTTTCGGTTTTTTAATTTGTAGCATACCTTTTTCGGCGTCAGTCGAATGCGCGGAATTTGTGCAAATTGTTTGTTCCCGGGATAAACGAATTCGTAAAAATAGCCATCTTCAGTTCATCATCTGCCTTATAATGCCCGATAAAAGTGCGCATAACATGTTGCGCATGGTTAACACGTTCGATGCTGGTCCGCTGATTCAAATTTTGAATTTGGCGCTTTTTAATATTTTGCCCCAATTCTTTTTCGTTTCGAAACTCGGCCTTTCATCCTTCAACCAATTCAAACATGAATTCGTTTATAAATTTAAATTCGTGCTTTTTAGGTGTATCGTTTTTGAGCATTTCTTAATAAAATGTTTTTTGTTTGTCGATTTCATTGTCGTCCTCGCTGTTTATTCCAATTTTAAAAGTGGCGTTCAATATTTTGCCATATTTTTTTGGCAAAATGTTGACCGTGATCACATCGTATTCATTGGTTATGCATTTCATTGCTTGGAACAACCTGTTGATGTCATCCAGCTTCTTACCAAGTCGAAAAATTGGATAATCGCGAAGAATTCGAATTGTTCATCAGCAAGTATTTCCTGGGCAAATATTACAATTATTTAAGCTTATTCGCTATTAATTTCTCCCTCTCGGTGGGGGGGGGTATTAGAAATAATTTCTCACGATAATTAATTTCTAATCAACCAAAATCATTTTTTAGCTTTAAATAAATATTGTTCAAAAATAATACGCTTTATGTGCCTGCTGAGGTGACGATGATAATTATTGTAAGTTTTGATGGCATCAAAGGCTTTTCTAAGTTGGAAGCAATAATCGTACCTTAAATAAGTTTTTATTTAAAAAGAAACAATATTTCTGTATATACCTATATTATTATTATTTATTGTTATTATTATATTGTGATTATTATTTTTCTATAATTTCACTTATTGTTTTATTGTATTATAATATTATTTTCCCATAGTTTTTTAAATAAATTTTCAAGATTATTTTTTTAAATAAAGATGTGCTTTTACTAGAGTGAATAGTAAATTCTCTATTTTTCAATTATATTCATATTTTTAGGCAATTTTACTTCTTTTTTTATAACTTATATTTGTCCTTATATTTTTTTATTTAATTTTAAAACCCAAATTTGCTGATAAAACAAATTTCTGCAAATATATGAGTAAAATTCCAGTAAAAATCCAAAGTTCATCTCATTGGACGAAAGGACAGCTGTTCCTGATAATGGCCACGTTTTTCTTCGTTTTCCGAGAGTTCGCGAACAATTGTGGTTGTTCATTTTAAGTGTTGTGGTAGCCATTCCCATTTTTTGTGAAAATAATTGGGAAAACGAAGTTCGTGTTAAAACATTTTTCGTTGGTTTTTTAAAAACATAATATAATTTTAAAAATTGGTTATAAAATAAAACATATAAAATACTTAAAAAGGAACAAAAATAATAAAATTATTTGAAAATAAATGCTTTTTAGCATATTGTGATTTACGCTTTTATACATATATTTATTTTGGAATTTGATTTTTTCCGAAATACAACAAATTCAATTGTTGTTATTCCAAATTTCTCCAATCTAAAAAACAAATTTTATTTCTTACCAAATCCACCTTTATTTTTTATCAAATTTATTCATTTAATTTTAATTTTCTCACAGAATTGCATCTATTCAAATTTTGAATTTCAAAATGGCGCTTCGTTTTGGAATGGGCGGAGATTTGGATTTGAAGGACTGCGCATTTTGTGGCGAAAAAATAACGCTGACCGACCGAATGATGGTGGACCGGGAGACCAGTATGATTTAAAAAAACACTTTTTATTCATTAAAAATGTCAAAAATATTAATTTTTTTATTAATTCTAAATTATAACAATAATAAAGTCAAAATCCGCTTTTAATTACGTATTGCTGACGAAAAAGCACATTTTTTGATTTTGTTGATAATTAAAATATAAGATAATTCAGAAAGATGACAGACGGAAGGAGAATTGGAATGTGTGCGAGGCGAAATAGTATATGCGAAAATAAAATTTAACTTTTGTTGATATTTGAATTGTGTTTTTCGACAATTTATTTATCTTTTTTAGAACTTTTTAAATTAAAAAATATCATTTAAAAAACAAAAATATTCACAAAATGATTTTTTAAATAACAAAATGTATTTTACCGTATTTTTCTATTTTTTATGAAGGTAGGTGGCTATAATTGGAATTAGTGTTAAAATCAAAGAAAATGTTATTTAATTTTATTTATTTAATTCTTTTTCGATTTCCAAACTTTTTTAGTCCACAAGGCTTGCTTCAATTGCTGCATGTGTGACGCAAAACTGCAACCTGGAGCAGCTGCCATGGAACTGTCCTTTTACAACCGCTACGGTCCTCGTTGGTAAGATAAGTCAAAATTTATGGAAATTTTACAAAATAAAACAATAAAACAAATAAAATTTAACTTACAAAAAACAATAAAAAATTACTTGTAATCTATACAAATTACAATAAATAGGTTTATAATAATTATTATTTATAAAATATAAAAATGATTTTGCTTTAGGTACTGCTATGGCTCGGCCGGCGGTTGTGCTCTCCAGTCGGTGTCGGAAAAGGATGCAAAACTGAAGGAGAAGGGCATGAACACGAAGAAGTTCAAAACCAAAGCGAGAAAGTAGAAATCCATCGAAGACAACAAAAAATCGAATTTCAACAAATTATGCAATTTAATAATTTGAAAACTTTTGTTGAATTGTCATTTTGTGGATATTTAGATAAAATCAACATCAAACAAAATTTTAACGATTTGATTTTTAACTAAAAATTAAAATCAAAATACTTCAGATACTTTTTATTTTAATTAAAAAACTTTCAAAAGATTAATAAATCAAAAAATATAAAACACTAAAAATTTAATCCATCAATAAAAAGTGAAAGCAAAATAAAATGTATTAAAAATCTATTAATATAAAACCTATTTAATAAATTTTATTTAAAACCCTATTTAATACTTTTTTGCAATTGGTGTTAAATTACCAGAAAATAGAAACGAACCAAGTCTTTTTTTTCTTTCCTTTTTTTATTTTTTCTTTTTTTTCTTTTTTTTATTTTTTTTCGGTAAACGATTGAAAAAAGAGAAAACAAGATTTCGATCTCGATTCGATCTCTCTGCTCCACTGCTGACAGCTGTCTTATTATTCACAATATTGCCATATTTTTGCGATCGCCCCGGGGAATGGAGTATGTTCGAGAACAATGCTTCTTATATTTTTCATTCCTTACTTTTTTCATTTATTAAAAATTTCTTTAAAAATTTAAAAATAATTTTATATTAGTAAATCATTTTTATTTTTTGTTTATTATTTAAATGAGGTATTTTCACAATATTTCAAGCATTTTCTTTTATATCGAATTAACAAATTTAAAATTTCGGCTAGTTTTTAGATTCAATTCTTTTGTATATAGTATTTTGTGTTATTTTAGTGTATTTTTTTGTTATTTTTTGGAATCAAATTACCATATTTCCTCTAATTACATCTATTTTGAAAAAATATTTTTTTGTGTTTTTAAAAAGTTTTATTATTCACCATTTTGTTCAATTTTCTAAAAGGGACAAAAATTTATAATTTATGAAATACGATAAATTTTGCAGATAAAAAAAAATAATTTAGAGAAAAAATGCAATTTGGAACAGCGGCAGATCCGGTGCTGGAAGAATGTGCATTTTGTGGTGAAAAAGTGACGTTGGGGGATCGAATGATGGTCGACCGCGAAACAAGTAAATTTATTTATTTATTTTTTTAATTTTATTATAATAAATTATTTTTCAATAGGCTTAACTTTGTGTAAATAATTGAGAAATATTAATTATTATTTTTTAAATTAAACTTTTTATCAAACTCAACTACCCCAGCCCCCACGAGGGGGCTGGGGGCGATAGAACAAAAAAATTTCATAATTTTATCGAATTAATAATCAATCAATAAATAAATTGAAATAATAACGGTGGTTCAGAAAGATGGCGATGTGTGAAGAAGTGTACGGAGGCGAAGAAATGAGTAAAAAAACTGACAAAAAATGGCAGAAAATTCAAAATTTAAACTTTTTAAATTTTAAATTGAAAAAATTGCAGGATTTGTTTTTTATTTTTAGTTATTTGAACAAAAATTACTGAAATTAACAGACTTCAAAAATGTTTTTTATTTTAAATTAAAAAATATAATAACCCATAACCCATATTTTTACTAATTTTAGTCCACAAGGCCTGCTTTAACTGTGGTATGTGCGGATCAAAACTGCAACCTGGAGCAGCTGCCATGGAGCTGTCCTTTTACAATCGTTATGGGCCACGCTGGTGATAAAATTATAAATTTAAAAACCTAAATTAAATCAAAGATAAAAATGCATTTTATACAAAAATAAAATAAAATACCGAATTTTATTGTTGTAAATTTTGTTAATTTTGATAATATTTAATCTTTTTCAATTTGCAATTTTTAAATTATTATCAATATTTTTAAATTATATTAAACAACAACAAAAATTTAGTGCATAATGTGTTCAATTCATATTACCCATTCAAAAAAACTGAAAAAATTGAAAAAACGCGAAAAATCGTCAAACCGATATAAAATAGACAAATTAAAACTATCAATTTTAAATTAGGTATTTAAATTTATTTTGTAAAAAATAAACTAAAAATGGAATTTTCAAAAAATTTCGAAAGTTTTTATACAATTCATTTGTTTATTTTTCTTAGGTTCTGTTCTGGTCCGGCTGGTAGTTGTGCAATGACGCCAGTGGGGCAAAAAGATGCCAAACTGAAGGAGAAGGGACTGAACGTGAAGAAGTTCAAGAAGGCCAAAAAGTAAAAGTGAGGGTAATAAGGATACAGAAAAATAATTAAAATGGTATTATGATCATTTTTTAAAAATACGATCGAATAATTTAGATTTGAAGAATAAAATTGATGCGAACTTTTCCAATTTTAAAAATAGGTTTATTTTAAATATTATTTAATTTTTAAACTAACGGTTTTGAAGCTAATAATCCATTTAAATTTTAAAATTTTTTAAAATAAACAATGATATTTATAAAAAAGCAGAAGAAATCAACCAATTATAAAATAGAAAATATATATTTATGTTAAAATTTTCTAAAATCAAAAACAACAATAACACAAAAAAACATTATTTTCTGTTACTATTGGGCAGTTCCTCCGCCGTTTCTATTTTTGATAGAGTCGACCAACAATGCCCACAGAATCACACAAACAAACAAAACAATGGCAACAATCAAAAGAACAGATCGTTTCTTGCGACATCACTTCTCTTTAAAATAAAAAATTTACAAATTTATATTTTAAATATTTAATCAATTTTATGTGTTTAAATTTTATTAATTTTAAATCATTTTATTCAGTTTTCTTCTAATTCGTTATTATAAACATATTTTCATTTTGTTTATAAATTAAAATTGGAATTTTTAAAACCAAATTTTATTAATTATCTTTTTTGCGATAAGATGTCAGAAATTCAAGAAAAATAAACTCAATAATTTGATCAAAAATTCAATCAACACAGTGAAAAACTGAAAAAGGGTTTAATACAGCTTTAACAAAATAAAAATCTTACGCCAAAATTTTCTTGCCTAATTATTTTTTTCCATATTTTATTATAATAAAATAAATAAAAACGATAATTTACTTACTTTTTTCCTTTTTAGCGGTGTTACTAAAATCCAAAGTCAATGCCGTTTTCAATGAAGAAACACCAGTTTCTAATAATTTATTTTTCGCCGAATACTAAATTTACGGAGTGCGATTGTGCGATAGCACTTATATAAAAAGCTGAGATTGAAGAATAATATTTCCCTATGATTAGCAATACAATATCAATTCATTGAATTTTCACCGTAATTTCTCAATCAATAAATTCGATTTGATTATATTTATATTTGTTTCTTAGAACAATGTAAATAAATAAATGCTATAAAATTTTGCTTGTATAAATTAGTAAAATATTGATTAATATAAATTATATAATTTTGGGATTTTTATTCATTATTTTAAAATATTTTATATAAAATTTATTGTATAATCAATATATATTTAATGTACCATTTTTTTAAAGTTATTATGCATTAAATAAAATAAATAATGGTTATATTTTTGGTTAGCTAATATTGAAGAAAATTGATTGGAAATTTATATATTTCCTGATATTTATATAATTTATTAAGATACTGATTAATATTAATTTATTATATAATCTGTATATTATTATTTTATATATATATTTCTGTTATTTTAATTATTAATAAAGTTGTATTTATTACGATGCTTTATTAATGATGCATTTTTTCGCAAATTGTAAAATAAATTAGAATATAACATTGACATTACTATTATTTTATATTATCCATGATTATTAGTATTTTATTAAAAAAATAATAAAAAATTAAATAATTTTAAATTAAGAAATTATTTATAGCAATTTTAGAACAATTTTTATGTGGTTTATTATAATTGTGTTTATACATTTCTGCTATGTCAAACATTCAAATGGTGTAAAGTGTATTAATCCAATACCAAACTCATCATCAGAACAGCTGATCAATTTGTTCGGTTTCAGTACAGTAACGCATGAGTACGGTAGTGATTTATTCATTAATGAATACGGTAATGTGCAAAATTTATTATGCGAATTGAGTGAACAAAACCAACTTTGGGAAGCAATTGCAACTCATCAGCAAATTCCGACCCACCAACAAAGTGAATAAAAAAAAGAAAAAAAATAAAGAGAAAGAGTGAATAAATAATAAAATAATTGTAAAATATGGTGGAAGAATATATGAGCTATTTTTATAGATGAATTTAACACGTTGAAAAACAATTTGGAACTGATTAAAAGCAAAGATCCAATGATGAACCATGTTTTACAAAGTTTACTTGCCGTTTTTCAACAAGGAAAGAAAGCAATATTTGAAGGTATTTTAAAAAAAAATATTAATAAAAAATAACATATTTTAAATTTTTAATTATTTGTTAATTAATAATTTACAATTTACACTTAAAAAAGCATTTTTAAATTAGTATTTAAAAAATAAACTCATATATAAAATTTATAAAAATTAAATACTAAAAAATTACAAACTGATGTAATGTATATAATATTATAATAACTAATACATTTTTATTTATTTATTTATTTTTTGCAATTTGTTATATATTATTCATATTGAGAATTAAAAAGAGATGTTATAAATTATACTTAATTATATTTGTATATCATTTATTTCCCAGATAACAATCCATTCGCAAATATTATGAAGGTAAAATTGGCATATGCGGCAATATTTTTGGCAAAAAGGGAACAAATTCCTGCGGAAGAGATTTTGGCACATTCGGAAGTGGAAAATATAAATAAAAATTTATTACAAAAAATCATAAATTCATGGTCGAAATTTAAAAACGAGCAAAAATGCAAAAATAGAGGCAACAATAAAAATGATAAAAATGGTGATGATAAAGATGGACATCAAAAAGAGGAGAAAAAACGGTTGTTTCAATTGATGATGGAAGTGTCGAATAATGGGGACGGAATATTTGCAATAGAATCGAGAAGAAAAAGTATAAAATAATTAATTGAACTGTAATTGCATTAAATGGCTTATTGTTAACAAAATAGAAAATGGAAGTAAACAAATTTTCAAGCATTGTATTTTTGATTCTATTTTTAGATAATTTTATCTTTGAACTTTGAATCCCATAAAAATCTTTGCTAATATTCTAAAATAATAGCCCCCTCTCCAGAAAAAAATATAAAAAATAAAAATATAAAAAATATAAAAAATAAAACAAAAATATTAGGGAAAATAGGAAAATATATAGAATATTTTTACTATTTTTTATCATTTTATTATTTAATTTATCGTTCTTATTTTATTTATATAAAATAATTTTAATTTTTTTAATTTTTTTTAATCTTATTATTGATATTTTATTATTTTTATTATAAAATTAATAGCTCAAGATAGAAAAAAAGAAAAATTCAAAAATATAAAAAATATATTTTATTTAATAACAAATTGTATTAGATAAAAGTCGTCATCGACGAAGAAAACGGCAAATAGATGCATTGGTGCCACTTTTATTCGTTATATTATTTTTGGGAATATTGGTCAAATTCTTCACATTATGCGTCGATTTTTACACCGAAGCAAATCGGTTAAAATTAATTAAATAAAAATTAAAAAACATTAAAAGAGTTTTAACTAATTGAGTTCGTGGCACCCTTTTAACCCTTTTCCTTATAGGTTAACATCTCTATCAAACGAAACTGACCCAATAATCTTGGAGCAACCACCATCCGTAATGGGAAAAGCTTGTAAGCTAAAAAATAAAATAAAATTTAAAACTTTGAAAATATGCAAAAATATAATGCAAAATTCAACATTTATTTTCTTCAACATTAAATTTTCTAAAACAATTTTAAACAAATGTTTAAATGAAAATAAATTTGCATTGGTTTGTTAAACTTTCACTTTTCAATAATATATTAATTTTTGAATAAATATTTTTAGATTTAAACGCATTTCAAAAGTTTCCCGAATTAATTGTGGAAAACCCACAGGAAAGAAATCATAAACCATTTGTGCAATATGTTTGGGCAAAATTAAGTAAGGAACAGTGGTCAAATCTTTGCCGGCATGCAATGTATTCAATAACATATTATATAATAACAGAATATAAATATATAAACATGCTCTAAATAATTTATTATTATTTTTTGCTTTTAGCATTTATAAAAATATCACTTCTTTTTAGCACATCTTTCATGTCGAATGCTCGGAAACATGGTACAGTTTGTACTTTTTATTTAAAATATAACAAAAAATAGAAAATAAATATTTTACAGAATATTATTTTCAAATAATTAAGGATAAAAGGTTACAACAATGCATGTCCATTGTGCCGAACAAAACTATTCAAAAACTACCAAAATGGCAGCGGTAATAAATTAATAATTTTAAAAATATTTTTATTATTAATTATAATTTTAGTGGAGCCTAATAATACTCAACAAGAAAGTGGGCAGTATGGCACATTTGATATGGTCTAAATGTCAAAATATCTATCGTTTTTTTTTGTATTCAATTCAAGCAATATTGTAATGCTATTCTATTAAATAATCATTTTTTGATCAAAAATCAAAAATATTATTTTTTAGAAAAGTAATAATTTAAATTTTTGGCTTTTTGAACTGATATTTAAACAACAAAATTTTATTAAAAAATTATTAAACTGTTGTAGAAAAACATAAATATCTAAAAATAAAATAAAAATTCTAAATCCAAAAAATATATAAAAAATTAAAATAATTTTAAAAACATAATAGGGGTAGCTGGGATAAGACCCATTGTTCAGACAATCCGCAGAAAACCCCGGCTTTCGTGATTTCTAACAGATGCTACTGAATATGATAATAATTGGTACTATTCTGTTAACGAGGGGGAAGGGCAAAAATTTTAGGGGGGGGCAAAAATTAAAAAAATTAGTGCTACCCCCGTTAACAGAATAGTACCAAAATATTTACTATATGAAAATTGACATTTTTGCTAAATTATTTCATTTCATTTTGATTTGATTTTGTTTTTTTAATTTTCCTCTATC
>JAQIYK010001129.1:0-10708 GCA_034700465.1 Rotylenchus robustus | reverse complement strand
GATCCAAAATCTCGGATCAGATCAGGATCAGATCAGATCACTTCGGATCACTATTTTTCGGATCACTGCAAACACTGGTTGTCATTATATGTTAACCAAAAACACGATTTTCTTGTTGGAACATTAGTATATTGGTAAAAAATTCGTCGCGCTGGAGGCGCGGCAGAATTTTTTGAAGAGGTAGGGAGGGTGCCCCCCCCCCAGGCTAAATAATAGATCCATCCCTGGCCGAAGTGGTGGGGGGAGAGGCGAAGTGGGTTGTTTACAAAATATTTGCTAAAATTATAAATACCTGTGCAGAAGATCAGTCGCTCCACACTAGCAGTGTTCTTGCTGGCCTTTCCTTCTTCCTGGATAACACGCCTGAATGAGGTTCCGGGCAGAAAGTCTTCTGTCGGAGATTTTGCAAATGGATGACGCAAAAGAGACTGCCAAAAAATAGATTTAATTTACCATTTTCCCTGTGGAAATTTTATACTTTTGGTGTGAACACAATGGCCGGTTTGCGGAAGGGCAAATACACTTGGCGACGCAGCAAATGGAAGAAATTGGCCGGCGTGGTGCAATTAGCAACAATCCAATTGGTCTCGGCAAGTTGGCGAGCAATAAAGGCTTCGTCAAAGGTTTTCACAGCCTTTGAAAAAGTGAATCAATTTATTTATGACACTAATGTGTAAGGCAGGGGAAGAGCCAAAATTAAAAATTTCTAAGAAAAAACATGTTTTTTAGTTTCAAATTAGCTCAGAATTACAATAAGACTGTAAATTGCGACCAAAAATGCTTTTTTCGCTCAAAATCCGAAAATAAACCCCTGAAAATTGATTTTTTAGTAAAATACAACCCTATCAATAAGAATCACTTTTCGTACCCAAAATACATCCCTAAGAATTCAATCTCCTGACATTTTGTTTGTTTGTTACGGGCCTGGTGTAGGAATAAACAAATTTTCGTCGAAAAAAGTTAAACCTATTGAAAAAAAGTTAAAAAATTCTGAAAAAATCATCAAAAATAGTTTATGGCGTGGTTAATGATATCCTCGCTGCTTTTTGCAAAGATTCGCTTGGAAGCGGTGCTATTTGACATGGAAGATGACGAGCTCTTTTGGTGGTGAGAGAGTGTGATGGAGGGAAGAGAGCGAGCAGAAAAAAAGAGAGTGCCATGAGCGGTGAGAGTCATCCAGAGAAAGAGAGTAATCGTTAATTTCCCTTCTTTTTAATTTTGCGACAGTGGTGGGGTCATGATATTATAAGTCATGTAAAATTAGGAAATATAAACCTCAAGATTGATCCCATCATCTTCATTGCACATCTGCAGAAAACGTTCTAAAAAGGAAAACTTTAATCCAAATTTGATTGTTGTGGATTGCAAGTCCGCTGAAATTAATCAGATATTTTTTTGAAATTCCGAGTAATCATAAACTATAGAAAAATTGAAAAAACACGAAAAATTAAATGCCATCAAACCTGGCCGCGCACTGCTATGTTCCGGCCCCATGCCTTCATAGCCGTGCGGGAGCAACAGTGTCAAATTGGTCTGCCGAATCCATTTAGCCTGGCCACTGGAGATGAACTGATCAATCACGCACTGGGCAGTGTTAGCAAAGTCGCCGAACTGTGCTTCCCACATCACCAACGAGTTTGGGTTAACCACCGAATAGCCGAGCTCGAAGCCCAACACGGCATATTCACTTAGCGACGAATTGCATACCGTATACTCAGCTTGAGTCTGAAATTCAGAAAATAATCTTTTCGAAAAAAGGGACGGATCCAGGGGGTACCAGGGGCCAATCACAATTACCAACGACAAACGACAGAGACAAACGCCAAACGACAAGTTTGTCGTCAGAATACGTCGTTTGTCGTTCATCTCCGATCACAATTACATTTGTCGGTTGTCGTAAATTTTTTGTGTTTTGTCGTCCAAAATTTGTCGTTTGTCGTAACTTTGGAAAGAAAGCGAACGACAAACGACAAATTTGGACGACAAACGCCAAATATTTGGGGGGCGCTCTCTACCGCCCCCCAAATTTGTCGTTCGGAAAACTGTCCCAAAAAATTCACTTTTTAAGAGACAAACGACAAATCTAGTGAGGACATAGATAAACGACAAATGACAAATTTACCCATATTCACGACAAATTTGGAGACAAACGTCAAATTTGGTGTATGGTGTTTGTCGTAGCGTTTGTCGGTTGTCGTTGTTAATTGTGATTGGCCCCAGGGGCACGCACGTAGCCCCCCCATGGCCAGAAAAAAAATAAAAAAATTCCCGCCGAAGGCGGGAAAAGGGGGAATTTTTCTAAGAAAAATGTTACATTTTCTTAACAAAAGTACCTAAATTATTCAAAAAATTTCCCGGCTGCGCCTATCGGAACCGCTGGACCCTAATTTATACAAGTTTTCACTAAATTTTACCCAAAAATTTCTTACTATTGTGTAAAAAAGCAAGTTTCCTGACTATAAAGGTAAAAAATTCGCCGCGCCTTCTGCGCGAAATTTTTTTTAGGGGTTGGGGTCGGCCAACATGGGAACCCCCATGGCAAAATCCTGGATCCGTCCCTGTTTGTTGCTTGTATAATTTAGGCATAGCAATAATTTTTTATAGTTTGGGCAGTCAAAAATTTGTTTAAATCGTTCAAAACGGTTATAACTTGAAAGAATTTTTTTTTTCAAAATTTTACCAAAAGGGATTATCAGGACCCATATTTAGTGTTTCTTCCAGGACAAGCAGATGTTCCACACACTCGAGTAGAGTTAATGCTCACAGCAAGGTATAATTTGTGGTATTTATCATGTTTGTGTTTTTTATCCTAACTTGCGACTCGTTTCTAATATATGAGATTTTTAAATGCTCTAAAAATATCATGCTCATAAATCAGCATTAATAAGATGTCCAGCCGTCGCCAGGAATTTTTTCGGAGGGGCCATGAAAATTTTTGGCGACGTTTTTTATTCGTACCGTATGTCGATTTTTAGGGATGGTATTGTACAGAAAATTTCGATTTTTAGTATTGTAAAGAAAATTTCGATTTTTAGAGGTGTACTTTTTGTTTACGAACCAAATTTTTATAGGAAATAGAGTAATAGTAAAGTAATAATACATCAGTAAATAAAATAATCAACAAATTTCAGAAATCTCAAGGACAAGGATGTTTTTTCGAAGTCAGATCCCATGTGTGTGGTTTATTTGTTGTCTCCTAGAGGCGACAGTGAACCAGAGTTTGTTGAAATTGGCAGGACGGAAGTGATATACAATAACCTGAACCCACGATGGAACACTAAAATTCAATTGGATTATTTCTTCGAAACCAAGCAGCAATTACGCTTTGACATTTACGACATTGATGCGGAAAATACAAAAGACTTAAGTCGGCATGATTTTTTGGGTAGAACAATATTTTTAATAACCAGAAGTTCTGTACAATTGAAAATTGAACCTAGAACTTTATAGGCAGATGTGAATGTCATTTGGCAGATATTGTAGCTGCAGCATACGGTGCATTGAAATTGGACCTTGTGTAATTTACAATATTTTCCGATGTTGAATGTTCAAAAAAGAAAATAGAATTTCAGGGATGAGCCAAGACAGAAGGGGAAGTTGGTCATAAGAGCCGAGGAAGTTGATCAAGGCCAGAAGGAGATTATGTATTTGATTTGTCATGGGAGACGTATTGCATCAAAAGGAATCTGTTGGTGTTGTTTTTCAAAGGATCCTTTTCTGGAATTTCATCGTCTCTATCCTAATGGAACGTGAGATTTTTTGCAAAAGTTTTTTTCTAAAAGAAGTTAAATTCAGGAAACAACTTGTGCATCGGACTGAGGTCCAGAGCAGGACGGTAGATCCGGAGTGGAGACCTATCGAAATCACAATACGGCACCTTTGTGAAGGAGACAAAAACAGGTGAGCAATTTATATTCGATTTTATTTTTGGACAAATAATCACTTATCTATCTAACACAAGCATTGGTTTGGGATGTATGTTTTTTGGCACTTATTCCAGTTTGGCTCCAATTTTTTGGTCAAATTTTTAAACATACATTAACAAAGGGTCGCCGCGGCCACCCCCCCCCCCCCCTCTCCCCTCCTCGTCGTAAGTGGTCTCGGCCACCGCCCCCCTTCGTTCGTCGTAAGGGTTGGGATAGGGGGTTAGCATTTTGTGGCAACAATTTATAGCAAAAATTTATAAAAAATTTCTGAAAACGAAAAGGTTTAAAGGGGTTTCCTTTGGTTTTTAAAAGCGGACCCAAACTGGATAAGTGCCTTTTTTCGCACAAAGCAAAAAATGTTTTCGTAAGAATTTTAAGGCCCATGAAACTAACAGCGGCATAAGCTAAATCAATAAGTTATAAGTATGCACTATGTAATGACCAAGTGATATTATATTTCACGTTTTTCAAATTAAATTAACTTTAGAGAATTTTTGATCGAGTGTTATGACTATAAAGTGACTGGAAGGTATGTTATTGTTACGTTATTTCGTTATTAGATATTTTATTGTTGTTTTTGTTATTATTTATTAACTAACTAAAAATAAATTTATAAATTTCATTATAGGCATAAGTTACTTGGTTCCGCACTTTTATCTGTCAACAAATTGGTTACACAACGGCAATATGATCACAACCTGGTGGCTAACAAAAAAAGTTCGCAAAAAAGTACGAGTGGCGGTTCACTTCATTTTCTTCGTGCCGATTGCTTACGGGAATACACATGGCTTGACTATATAAGAGGAGGGTATGTGCTTAAATTCTCAACACTTACAAAGAGTCAGTTTAGTATGCAACTAGAATTTATGGTTTGCGTTGATTTTACTTCCTCCAATGGTGATATACGTACACCTACATCTCGGCATTATGTCGATCCGCAGTGTTTGAATCAATATGAAATTGCGATCCGTTCGGTACTAGAAATTTGCGAACATTATAACAACTCGAAGGAGTTTGAAGCTTTTGGATTTGGTGCCTTGGTTCCGCCAAACCAGACAGTCAGTCATTTATTTCCCCTGTCCAACAAATCCGCTGTCCATGGTGTCAAGGGAGTTATGGATGCTTACCGTTCAGCACTTAATGTATTTTAAATCTAACCAAGTTAAAATCAATTTTTGGTTATTTTAAGAGCGTCGTACTTTATGGGCCCACAAATTTTGAGCCAACAATTCGTTACGCTTTTCGTAAATGTCAAGAATTTCCTCGAGATGGGTCAAGATATCAAGTTAGTTTGTTTTTCATGTCTTATTTGCATTCACCTTCACAGTATAATTTCAGATCCTTCTAATAATAACCGATGGGCTTATAAGTGATATGACGAGAACAAAATTAGCTGTAATCGAGGTTATTTTTTCAATTAAGGAAAATTAAACATGTATTTTTTAGGCCTCTGTACTACCTCTATCAATCATAGTAATTCACATACTGGCTTAAAAACGGATAATTCGGATGGTTTTACTTTTTCAGATAATAGGAGTTGGTGATGAGGACTTTACAAAAATGGACCAACTAGATAGTGACGAATCGATGCTCAAAGAAAACAATTTTGTAGCTAAGCGAGACATTGTTCAGGTTTTTAATTAATTATTGTTTAGTTTAATGACAATAGATAGTTTTTGATCCGAGTCCGTTACCTTTTTTCTTAAACAAATAAAATTAAATATTTTTGGATTTTAGTTTGTTCCGTTCCGAAATTATTATGGTGCTGTTTATTCTGCCACTAGCAAATTAACCACTCAACAACAATCACAAGTGCAGATAGAGCTTGCGAAGGCAGTTTTAGAGGAAATTCCATACCAAGGTAAGCAAAGATTTGCATACATATTGTGAAAGAATTAATCCCTTAAGTGGTATCATACATGAAGATGTACAAAATAGAACCATCGCGCAAAGTGGCATTGCATCGAGTTGACTCATTTTCGAGTGTCAAATAAGATATTGCGGAACGGACTGCTATAATTAATTAATGGCCATAGCTAATAAGAACATTAAACGAATCATTTACCTCGTTTATACTGACGCCATATACAAATTCTTTTCAACAATCTTACTTCATTGTTTTGTTATTTTGCTGCAAAATCGGGTATTCTCTTGCAGGATCTATACACATTAATGCAACTATACATACAAAGATCAGTTCCATCCTTCCCTCGCCATTATTCTAATCGATTCGATTTGTTTGTTTTTCGCTTTTATTCATTCTCTTGCCAAATTTACCCATTCACTTGCGTGAAAATAACAGAAATATTATAAATTATCATAAGATCATGACTTGATTGTTGAGGTCCCGAAAATAACCATTATTGATTTGAATAAATTTATTTTTCATTGTTTAAATTAAGGTATGGAAGTATTATTTCCAAACGATAGCTTGCTTCCTTTTCATTAATTAATTTTCGGGTAATAGTTAAGTTGTTTGTCCCCCCCCCACTTTTTGAAAAAAAAACAATTTTTTCAAAAAGCTGAAAATTGGCGTACGGGAGTTTCTAAGGGCGTAGAATACGAATCTGATATCATATTTTGTCAAATCATTGATTTAATCTATGATTTTTTTACTTTACCAAAAAATGGATCATAAATCTAAAAAAATCATAGATTAAATCAATGCTTTGACAAAATCTGATTTCGGATTCTACGACCTTGGTACGCCAATTTTCAGCTTTTTGAAGAAAAAACTGTTTTTTCAAAAAATGGGGGAGGGACAGACTTAACTATTGCCAATTTTCGTTTTGCAATTTTTTGTCATTTATTCTGGGAAATGAAAATATGTAAGTTGTGTTGCACAATTTTTAGGTGGTGGGTTTTTAATGTACGATCGTCTTTCGACGGAACCGCTCAATTCAAATAAATGTGCTTGTCGAGGACTTCGCTGTTGTGCTTTTTGTTTGGTAAAAACATTACCTACAAATAAGATACATTAGCAGATACATATATGTCACCATCTTTATAAGTTTGAAAGTGATTGCCGTAAATTGCAGGACACGGAGCGGGTTGTGAAGAAGCGGGGCATTGCCAGTGCGGAGAACTCCTTTGCCACGCATTCAAACATGCTTTTTGGCATCCACGATGGCAGGGCACACCGTCCAATCGAGTAAGTAAGATGCATGTGCCGAAACAATGGCTTTAGTTTTGAACTAACGGTCACTTCGTCCGTCCATCAAATCGTTCGTTCAATTCGTCATCCGCACCACTGTACCGATTGCTTCCCTCTACGGGGAGTCAAATTAGTGCCCGAATTTTTGTCAGAAGCTGATGAGCAGTTGCTTTTGAGTAGAATTGATCGGATCGAGTGGGTTCCTTCGCAATCGGGGCGGCGCAAACAGGTTACATTCCATCCCTATCTTTTAAAGCGGTACTTCAATAGATTGGGTCCTATTTTTCCGGTCGCTTTAAAGCAAAATTGCTTTAGTGGATTCCAAGTAAATTTGAAATTCATAAATTATTTTAAACAAGAGAGCCTCTATTTGGTTTTGAAAAAGTAACCCAGCTTGGATTGGGCAGAGTTTCAAAAAATTTCGCTTCCCAATTGGTTAATTTTACAGGATTATGGACCTCGCGTCAACTTCAAGATGCAACGATTGAATGTCGCTAAGTTTAAGGGATTGCCCGATTACATTGAACTTTTGTTACAAAGGATAAAAGAAGTCGAAAAGTCCAGAACGGATCTGGCACTCAAAACCTTTAAACCGATTGAGCTTTGCAACTTGGAGTACACCAAGGATCGTCTTTCTTCCATAGATATGCACAAGGTTACACAAAATAGCTTTAAAAAACATTTCAAAATTAAATCGACAGGACGACACTTGGATATGGGGTGAGCGACTCATCAGGTAACCAACCAACTGTTGTTAGCTGTGCGAGTCTTCGCAACTTTTATTTAGCATTTCACTTAGCGCAGACTGCGTCTTCACTCTTGAGCATCCAGAGAGTAAAATTCTGGTCTTCATCCCGGTACCAAGGCGCTCACTTCTTTGTTTATCTGGGGAAGAGCGATTCATCTGGAAGCATGGCATATTTCCGCACCACATTTCTGGTAGAAGGGTTGTAATTACATTGAGGGAACTGGCTAAAGACTTTTTGGTAATGTTTGATTTTCTTTTTTGGTTCGGTGATTAGGAATGTATCACTTTATACTTTATTTTTAGGATGATCAAAATCTATTTGATAAGTACGGGAGAGAAATGTTGGAAAAAGCTTCACACCGAATTAATACTTCATAAAAAGTTTCGTTAATGTTTTTGTTGTCTATTAATCGTTTTAAACAATTTTACTCAAACAAATACACTGATAAATAGGGTAACAGGGTTCACCCTCGGCCCATCCCCCCGAAATCCCCCGGAGAAGACAATTTTTGGCCAAAATCCCGTCTCCCTCCGTTACGCTCCTTGCGCCAAAAAACGGGGGCGGGGAATAACATTTTGGCCGCGACCAAATTTTTGGCCAAATTTTCAATTTTTGAAGCAAGTTTTGACAATTTTTGACTTCATAAATTATCGCTTTTTGGTTGTTGGCACCTAATAAAAATGTTTTACAGCGTTCTTTTAAAAATGGCGATTAAACTTCGTTTTTTTCGCGCGCAAGCTATTTACTCGTCTAATGAGACAATTAAGAACGTTTTAGGCAGATTGGCACAAAACGACGCAAATTGGCTAATTGACACGTACTATACAGGTCTAGTACTAATGTGTCCTCACGCCACATCATACATGTGCAAGAGGGGGTCAACCCTCCACCTCAATAGTTTGAGGTTTTGAAGGTCAATAGTACGGGCTAAAAAATTGTCAATTAAAAATGCAATAAAAACTAAAATTTTAAAATTACGCAAGGAAAAAGGTGAATTTTTTTTATACTTTTGACTTTTTCATTCAATTTTCCTGAAGAAAAGTCACCAATTTTCTCAAAAATTTTCCCGCTGGTGCCTATTGGCAGTTGGCACCACCGGTCCTCCACACATAATTTTTGAGTAGCTTCAAAAGTTCAAAAAAAAATTGGATGCTATCGGCGGAAAACCTAAAAATTGTGAATTAAATGTATAGTTCGACATAAAAAGGATTTTTATTCAATATTACACAAAAATTTTTTTGAAAAATTAACATTTTTATTGATTTTTTTCTAAAAAAAAGTCAATAGTGCGGGAAATGGCCTCTAATCTCTAATCCCCCGGTCAATAGTTTATAGTTTGGCCGAAAGTTGACCCCCCTGCACTAAAAATTGCAAAATTGTCTAAATTGCAAATTTTTGAGCTTAGAGCTTGATTGTAAAACCAAAGTAAAATATACCTATGATAGTATTATTTTTAGACTAATATGCATCAAGTTTTTAGGTTGACTAATTTTAAATTGAACAAAGATATCCTGGATTTTAAGATCAAGTTTCAAGGTTTCAACTATATCTATATAAAATATCGGTTGAAAAAAAATATCGAAAAAATTTGTCTAATTTTTTGCAAATTTTAGTTGGGCCATGTAGCAGAGGCAATCCAAGAGTGCACGGAGGTGCTAAAGTACGGGGATGAGAATGATTTGGATGTATTGTTGGAGCGGGGCGAGGCGTACATCCTCAACGAGCAGTTCGACAAGGCGGTGGAGGACTTCCAAAAGGCAGTGAATGCACATGAAGACTCGCGCAGGGCAAAGGAACAACTGAATCGGGCACAAAAGCTGTTGAAGCAGTCCAAGAAGAAGGATTACTACAAAATACTCGGGGTCAGAAGGTAAAAATCATTCATTCGCATTGGGTTAAAAATACACATTTCGAAAAAATTAGTAAATTAAAAAATTAGTTAAACTTGTTCGGAATATGTATCATTTGTCATAGGAATTTCGATAAAATTTCTAAAAAAATATATATAATTTTTTTACGAAATCACGAAATTCCAAAAAATTGAATGAAAAAAATTGAATTAAAAAAATGAAATTGAAAATATTGAAAAAATGAATAATTGAAAATATCAATATGAATATGATAAAAATATCAATATGATATATTGAATTGAAATATTTAAAAAAATTGAAATTAAATTTTTGATTGATTTTTTTATCTCGATCTCTCTAGATAGTTTTTTTTTGGAAAAAACTAAAAACACACATTTACACCCTTTTTTTAGGAATGCGGACAAACGTCAAGTGATGAAAGCATACAGGAAACTTGCCCAGCAATGGCATCCGGACAACTTCCAGGACGATGAGGAAAAGGCGAGAGCACAGGAGAAATTTTTCGACATTGCGAACGCAAAAGATGTGCTTACGGATCCGGAAAAGAGAAGAAGGTACATAAAAAATAATGAATGCAAAAATAAATTTAGCTGAAAAATTGCAACAAAAATCGCTAGGATTAAAAAATTATTTTGGCGTTTTTTTGCAAAAAATTGAAAGATCTAAACCAAAAATGGAATTTTACATATTAGGTCTCCTAACAAATAAATGCTATAAGTCATACATGAAAAGGGGGGGACTGGGTCGGCCCGGCTACCCACTTTGGTACGTGTAAATCGAAAACTGGAAAATTTTTGGCTACCCATTTGAGTGAGTGTAAATCGACTTCTGAATTTTTTGGCTACTCATTTGGGTCCATGGAAATCAAATGTTAATATTGAAATAATCAATTTTTTAATTCATTTCTTCTTTCCTTTCAGAACAGCGAAACAGAACATATTTTTCAAAGAAAAGCCAAGAAAAATGATTTCAGAAATTTTCAACCACCAACTTTAAACATTTTTGTGT
>JAQIYK010001128.1:0-10726 GCA_034700465.1 Rotylenchus robustus | reverse complement strand
TTTTGGGTTGTATTTTTAAGTTTTTTCAGATAAAAAAGTATTTCTTAGGCAATTTTTGAGCAAAAAATGCATTTTTGGGCTATTTTTGAACGAAAAAGCGAAATTTTGGATTCACTTCGATAAAATTAAAATTTTCAATTTGCCGGAGTTGACTCCGGAGCGGCTCCGACCCCGAAATTTTTGGCTCCGACACCAGGTTTTCAAATTTCGGCTCCGGAGCCCGGAGCCGGCACAGCATTGGTGGCAAGAGGGTGTTTAATATCACAAAATATTTGGAAATTAAAAATGGATGCCGTAAAAAATGGATTTTGAATATTTGAGCAAAATTTTTTGGCAAAACGAAAATTTTCCACACAACTCTTCGAAAAATGGAGCAATTTCTTCACTTTTTCGATTTTTCCATTTTCAAGTCTAATTTTTTATGTTTTATCTTTTAAAATGCCAAGAAACAACGTCAATTGAGGCCAATTTTGACTTAACCAAAGGTTTGGCTTGCGTGACGAACACCAAAATTGGGTTTTTTAAGCCCAAAATTGGTGGTTACCTATTCCGAAGACCGTTGGGCGCTATTATTTTTGTTATTTTTTGTTTGTGCCGAGCCGTTTTTGGCCGGATTAGCCGCCACGGTGGGTGGCGGGGTTACGGCCAATTTATTTGGACAAAAATATGGGTAAAATGTACCCTAGCCGGTACCTTAAAAATACATCCTTATTATTAATGATACTTTACTCTTCTCTATAAAATAAAAAATTTACTTTTTAACACTTATGGCCAAGGCAATTTACATGGGAATCCATATTTTTTCATATTTTTATTCATATTGGATACATACACTAATTTTTGTCTAAAAATTAAATTTTTAAATTTTTTAGAATTAATAATTGTATGATTTTTTCCAAAAATTCATTTAAAAAAATAAAATAAAATTTTTACAAAAAATTGCACTTGTGGAAAAGACCTATTTGGTGAATTAAAGTTTAATGCAAATGAAGTTACAAAAAAAGGGAAAACTAAATTTTTGTCCATATTTTGGTCTATTTTTTTAGTGCACAAATTCGCCATAATCAATCCATTTTTTGCCATTTAAGGTCCACATTTTCGATTTTTCGTCCATATTTTGGTCAATTTTTTTGGTGCACAAATTCGCCATAATCAATCCATTTTTTGCCATTTAAGGTCCACATTTTCGATTTCTCGTCCATATTTTATGGCTATATTTTTACAATTTTTGGTGCATATAATTCCTGATAAATGTGTGACAATGTGCTGCTTCAACAGATTTTTGATGACCGCTTCCGCACCATTCGAGAGCGCAAGGCGGCCAAGCCCACGCTGCAGAGCAAGGTATGTTTTTCAAAAAAATATATAAAAAAATTTCAAATACATTGTACCCTACCCCCTACTCAGGTGTACAACTTTTTGGGTCAGTTTGCGCACCATCTACCGTATTTCCTTTAATTGAACTCCCCCACCCACAAAACTCATATAAAATATAAAAACAACCCCTCTATTTGAACACCCCCTAATACTATAGTTTTTTCCTTCAATTTTTTACTTATTTTTGGCATTGGTTATTATTTCTTGGCATTGTGCCATATTTTTGGTTATTTTTTTGGCATTTAAATTTTCAGTTATTATTTGACAATGCGACAAAAACAAATATAGAAAACACACATTGATTAAAATTTGCAAAAAATACTAAATTTTTTTAAAAATTGTCAAATAACCCGACAATAATAGTAGCAAGTGGGTTCTTTTAGAGGAAGTACGGTATTTTATGGGTTGTAAAATTATTTCGTTTTATTTTTGTCGATTCAGAAAGGCCTTCCGGATGGCCTTGTTTCTTGTACCATTCCAGGTTTGCACTGTTTTTGACCATTTAATTTTTTAATTGATTTTTCGACTTTATTGATTTTTTATTTTACCGAAAATCTTTTGTAAAAATCGATTTTTCTTATATAAATATTATAAAAATCGATTTTTTGCCGATTTGTTATAGATTTTGTTAATTTTCAGTGTTTTCTGTTTGGTATTCTTCTGTCTGATACTCAGTGTTCTCTCCACCGTGGAGTCATACTCAAAATATGCGGCCGAAACCCTTTACCTCATGGTACATACCGTAGTTTTTTACATTTTTCTACAAAAATTTTGATACCGTAGGAAGTGTTTCTGGTACTGTTTTTTGGTTCCGAATATTGTGTCAGGCTTTGGGGTATGTTGTAAATAAAATTTTATAATTAAAATTATTATTTAATATTATTAAAAAATAAATATTTTTCAATTTATTTTTATTTAAATTTTTATTAAATTAAAAAAAACGAATCTAAATTTCTAAAAAATTAAGCTGCCGGCTGTCGCTCCAAGTTCAGATCCTTCTGGGGACGACTCAAAGTAATAAATTTAAATTATTTATTAATTTAAATTTTTAAAATTACAGTTCGCCAGAAAACCTATCGCCATAATTGGTTTTTAAATTTAAATTTTTTGTGATTTTTTTTGTTGCAGATCTCTGTGTTGTATTTGCTGGTATCGCTGTGATTGTGATGGGTTCCGAGGGCAAGGTGTTCGCCACCAGTGCCATACGGTAAAAAAACAAAAATTAAATTAACAAAAATTTGTTAAAAATTAAATTCATTTTTATAAATCAACCTAAAATTAGGAAAATTTATTAAAAACATTAAAATTACAGTAGACTAGTTTGGTTGGCACATTTTATTTGAAACTTTTATTTTAATTTTTGGATTTTTTAATAAATTTATAAAATCGATAGGCAGAAAAGATACAGAATGCTGAATCAGATAGAAAATTGTAAATATTTTTTCTAAAAAATTATTTGAACTTTTTGAGCAAATTTTTAAAAATTCCAACAATAAATTGATTAAAATTGTTAAAAAAGGCAGCAAATATTAAACAAAAAATCGATAATAAAAATCAATACCAAATATTTATTATTTGTATTTTTTGCAATTTTAATAAATTATTTAAAATTTAGGGGCGTTCGATTTCTGCAAATTCTCCGCATGCTGCATGTTGATCGCCAAGGAGGAACATGGTTAATTTTTTATTAAGTTTTTTATTTTAAATTTTTTATATTTTACAGGAGGCTGCTTGGTATGTGTTTTGTTGTTTTATTATCTATATATGTTGTACCCATACAAAAATATACTCTACTTATAATATCAATGTCATACTATAACATATTTTATTTGGTAAATATTTGGAAATTTTGTAGAAAATAGTTGTGGTTTTAATCATTTGATATTCTGTACCCTTAAGTTAGTCTTCAACCATTTTTAAAAGTTTTTTCTAAACAATTTGATGGCACTATTGGGATAGTCCAGTCTGGATTACAGTATCCCAGCTATAGTCCAGTCTGGATTCTGGATACAATATCCCAGCTGTATGTTACCCCATAATTTCTCTAGCTTACAGTATCCTTTTCACGGATATAGTATTGCAGATGTTTGATTAGAACAAATGGTTACTGTATATTTATTATACAATAATTCCTTTATTATTAATATATAATTATATCAATATGTTTATTTCAATATTAGTAAAATTACAGTAATCCCTTATAACAATTTGTTTTATCTCTTAATAAATTACAGTAACCCTTTGCACAAATTTGTGTTCTCCACAGGTTCGGTTGTGTTCATCCATCGCCAAGAGTTGATCACCACACTTTACATCGGTTTTCTGGGGCTGATCTTCTCCTCATATTTTGTGTATTTGGCGGAAAAGGACAGCGAGTCAGGCCCGGAAGGGAAGCCCGTTTTCACTAGTTACGGTAAAAAATTACGATAAAAGCTGATAAAATTATTAAATAAACACCGCAAAAATCCGTATTTAACATGTTTTTTGACTACATTTTTAAAATGACTAAAACTCCAAAAACAGTTTTATCAACAATATGGTTTAAAAGAAATTTTGGCGAGATTTCGTCAAAAATAGTCAAAGTCTGTTCAATATTTGAAATTTTTTCAAAATTTTCTTATTCTTACCTGTGCGTTTTTCATCGCCGTCTGCCAGTGTGTCCTCGAACTTTCTTTTCCTGCGGGGATGGGATCTTCATTTTGAAAACCTTCGGGGTTCTACCGTGAGGACGTCCCTAGAAAACATGCTTAAATTTACAATTTTTACTACACATTTGCCCCCTTTTTTCAATTTAGCGGACGCCCTGTGGTGGGGCGTGATCACGATGACCACCATCGGCTACGGGGACGTGGTGCCCCAAACCTGGGTTGGCCGCATCGTGGCCTCCTGCTTCGCCATCTTCGCCATTTCCTTCTTCGCCCTCCCCGCCGGCATCCTCGGCTCCGGATTTGCGCTGAAAGTCCAACAAAAACAACGCCAAAAGCACTTCAATCGGCAAATTCCGGCGGCAGCCACACTCATTCAAGTATTATTTTTAATTAATTTTAAAACAAATTAAAAACTCATTAAACATTAAAATTTAAAAAAAAAATATTTTTTCGATATTTTGACATTACGATACGATATGATACAAAAAACCTCTTTTAAACTTCACCTCTGAAAATGGACAAAAATTAGAAATGTGTGTACAATTGGAGAAAGGCCTAAAATTTGTTAGTTTTTTTGAACTAAATTTTTATTGAAAAGTTTTTGAAACGAAACAAAATTAATAATGTAATCAAAAAAAATTAGAATTAATTAAAAAGGAAAAAATAGTAAAAAACATTTTGTTTTTGAGTTGTCTTGAAATTTTTAAATTATTTGAAATTTTTAAATGTTTATTGCTAGTTTTTTGTTGGTTTTTTGTTGGGAAAATTAAAATTTTTAGTTATTTTTGGCATTTTCACAGTGTGTGTATCGTTGTTGGGCTGCGGACAAAAATTCACGGTCCGTGGCCACTTGGAAAATTCACGTGGACCCGTTGTTGGCCCCCTCGGCCCATCGTCGGCACCAACTGCAACACCAACAGGAACAACAGCAGCAGAAGCTGTACCAGAAACAACTGCAGCAGAGGCAGAAACAAAGACAGTTGCAGAACAACAACAATGCTAGTGGAAGCAAAAATTCGGTTGAATTTAAGAAAATATTTTAAAAAATAAAAAATGGTTAGAATTAAAAGTAGGAATTTTCTAAAAAATATCTAAAAATTTAACGTAGTTTAATTAAAAAATAAAATAAATTTTTAAATACATTAGAATTCGAGAACTTTGTTGAAACTTCACAACGTTGAAAGACTGGAGGTATAGAGAAGGAGAAACTTAATTTAAAAAATTAAGTGTTTGAAAACGCTGTTAAAAGCTTAAAAGTTAAGGATGATAATTACAGTTGTTAAAAATTAAAATTATTCATATTTTTATCTCAAATATTCATTTTTCTCAGATAACCCAACAAAAATCGACGCCTTCATCGATATGGCGTAGCGGTGGAAGAAATATGTGGAAGAAGGCCCGACTCCGATCAATGGGAAGTTCGGTGGATGGTCCTACTGGCGTAGAGGTAAATCATTTTTATCGTTGTCTTTTCTTACTGTACTTTTCGCACATCTTTATCTACTGTAGTTATTCTTACTGTAGTCTTCGCACATCTCTGTTATCTACTGTAGTTATTTTTTACATTTCTACGTATCTACAGTATCCATTTCATTTCTACCTTTAGTCTGTTTTTTCTTACCGTTCTTTTCACAGTTCTATCATTTTACAGTAATCTTTTGTAATTCTACTATATCCATTTCTTACCATAATTCTTCGAACATTCTACTTTTAATATCTTCCATCCTTCTACCATATTCATTTCGCACTGTACTTTTGGCTATTTCCCATGACCTATACTTCTACCGTATCTAATATTTCATACTGTATTTTTTACCAAGCTATCGTACCTATTCTTACCTTTTCTACCGTATACCAATTTAGGTAAGGACTACAGTCACTGAAGATGAGCCGAGTTTGACCCTTGCCGAGGGCGACGACTATTCACCGCCCGGGGCAAAGTTCGGTTGTGGCCTACGAAACAACAAAAAGGGCAGTGGCGGAGGTATAATCGTATAATAATTATATCGAATATAAATTATATCCCCTATAAACCATATACTAATTAAGGAATTTTCTTTTCGGAGTCCGCCGCCCAAAAATCGGATGATCCGGACGATCCGAGCGATGCCAATTCCCCGCTAATTCGGTAATACCTAATAAATCTGTAAAAATTGATCAAAAAATGCTAAATTCAAACTGTATTCTGATTTGAGTTTTGAGTACGATGCTGGTTCAAAAAAATGCCAACATTAATTTTTGAAAATTTCCTTAAAATTTTCAAAAAGTTTTTACCCATCCAATTACTTTTTGCTTAAATATCCAATTTTTTTTACTCAAACCCTAAACAAACACGAAAACGGTAAAAAAGGGAAACTGAAAATGAAAATTTTAAGGAAAATGCATATTTTAGAATCAAATTTTATATCAAAATTTCCCTGATTATTACAAAAAATTCAAAAATTCTCTTTATTGATTTAAAAAAGGAATTTTTCTTATTTATATTAATTAAATTTTTTATAATTTTTTGTAACAATCAGGGCAATTTTTGGTAAAATTCGATTCTAAAAGAGCTGCATTTGAACTCCATCGATCGCCGAATGGACAACACCACGAAAATTCTACAGTAATTTAGACGAAAAATGAAAAATTAAACTTCGAAAATTTTCATCAAATTTTTAAAAATTCTCAAAAAAATAAAAAATAAATTTTCAATTTTTTTTCCAGTGTTGCTCATGTTTGTGAACTTACGGAAACACACAAAATTGCGGTACGTGCCTTGCGGAAGATCAAATACTTTGTAGCGCGTCGGAAGTTCCAACAAGCTCGGAAGCCGTACGATGTGCGCGATGTGTGAGTACTGTATTCGTGTCAAAAAATTGTTTTTTTAATTTTTTGTTTTTCAGGATGGAACAATATTCGCAAGGCAAGGAAATATGTTAAAAACAAACAAAAAATATAAAATATAAATTACAGTACTTATAAATTACCGTATTTCCTCTAAAAAGTCTCCCGGGGGAGATATTTTTAAACCCCCCTCCGAGAGGGGGGTTTTTAGAAGGGGGAGATTTTAGAGGAGGGACTTTTTAAAGGAAATATAGTATTAAAATTATTATAAAAATTTGTGCAGTTGTAATTACAGATAAAATACTGTAGAAATAAATGTGATTTACCTGCCTGAATATTCAAATAAAAAATAACATTTTAAGTTTTTAGGCCACCTAAACATGATGATGAGGATAAAAGAGTTGCAAAGGCGTCTCGTAAGTTATTGGGAATATTTTTTGGAAATTCCATATTTCAAGCACATTAAAATCAGGCCACTTTAAAAAAACAAAGCTTGGATAAGAAAATTTTTCAAAGATAAAATTGAAATTTATGAATCCCAAAATAAATCAATTTGAGCATATTGTTCTGAAAATTCAGGAAAAATATTTTATACCTATCTTGATTGACCTTTAAAAATGTAAAAAATAATAATTTTTAATAATTTATATGAATTATTTTTATATACAAACCTGGTCAAAAAATCAATAATAAAGAGTAGAAAATTAAGAGCCTATAAGTCAAGAAAAGGGACCATTTTATCCAATAAAAATTGCGATTATTTTTTGAAACAAATTTAAGGACCAAACCCTGGGAAAACCGGGCCAACTTCACCCGGGCATGGGACGCAAAAGTCACGCAATGACTGTGGGCGCGCGAATGACCCGGCTGGAGCTGCAGTTGAACTCCATCGATCGCCGAATGGACAACACCACGAAAATTCTACAGTAATTTAGACGAAAAATGAAAAATTGAAATTCGAGAATTTTCATCAAATTTTTAAATTTTTTTCAAAAAAAATGGAGTTTTTCTTTTAAAAGATCTGAAATCCAGATTTTGGTTTCATTTGGAAAACTGAGTTAAGTATAGTGTAATTGGTTTCAATTTGGCAGTATTTACAGATTATCTTTTATAATACTGTATATGATGTCAGACTACAGTATGCCTCGATTACCGTATTCCTTTTTAGGCATCTCTACCGTGCCATTGTCCAACAACAGCAACACGGTCAACAACAGTATCATCACCAGCAGCGTTCCCTAAGCCCGGTGATGGTTAGCAACAGCCCAATCCCGCCGGCCGAATCTCTTCTGCTCGGTCTGAGAAGGAGTTCAGGTACCGTAACCGAATTTTACAATATTAATTACCATATTCCGATATTCTCTATTTGCCCCCCCCCTTCACCTTCCATTTTTATGTCCCTATTCGAAATTCGAAGGGGGTTGCTGGCCTAATATTTAAAAAAAATTGCCAAAATTTGTATGATTTTAGAACAGCTTAATAGTTTTAAAATCATATTTTTGAAAAAAATCACAAAAAAAAAATTGAACAAAAAATTTTAGCGAAATTTTTTCACATTCTTTTGAAAAAAAGGCTAGCTATGCTTCTCCAATTTCTCCACTTGGAGATAAATTAGAGGAAATAGTATATTGACTATTATTGGACCATTTTGGTAACGAAATATAGTATTTATTCATTACTGTATTTGTATAAATTCGTAAAAATACCGTAATAAAACAAATATTTTTCTGATAAGAGCTGTCGCCCGACATCATCGAAGAGCCCATGTCGCCTGTGTCCCTGATGAGGGCATCTTCGCTGTACACTCCGCCGAGAAGATAATAATACAATAACAAACAATGATACCGTATTCCTAATGTACCTTAATACCGTAATCTCAATTACTTTTGATACTTTTTGGTTATTGTGATTCGTGAAGCATTCGGTTGGTCTTATTGTATGTATTGGCTTATTGTTCGATATTCGGGCCAAACAAGGAGAATAATAAGGCCAAATGGCCATAATGACTTACCTTATTTCCTCTAATAGACGCACCGGGGCGTCTATTTTTCAATACCCCCGGAAGGGTGGCGTCTATAAAAGGGGGCGTCAAATGGAGGGAGGGCATCTATTTTCCAAAAGAAAAATTTTCGAAAAAAAATAAAATTTGGCATTTTTTGTATAAAAAAAAAATTTGTGAATTTTTTTTTATTGTTGACTTAAATTTGAATGGTAATTTTTTCAGAAATTTTTTGAATTTTTTAAAATTTTTCAATACCCCAAGGGGGGGGCGTCTATTTTCCGATAACCCCTGGAGGGGGGCGTCTATTGGAGGGGGCGTCTATAGGAGAAAATACGGTATGCTTGCTTCAAAAAGCTTTTAAGCAATTGCTACAATTTTGGCTTATTGTCTGCTGAATTTTACATTTGTTCCTAAAACTAATTTCAAATGTGCCACTACAGTAGCCCAACACCAACATCACAAAATTACAGTATATTAATTCAGAAAAAATCATATGTCTTCAGTAATACAATTGACCTAAATGAAGATGGCCCTTGTAAGCTTTACAAATCGATGGTTTTTGTACAAAGTGCTCCTCAGGAATTTGTTCGTTTTTGTAGAATAAATCTTAACGGATCTCATAAATTCTAATTTTTGTTTTCCGCCGACCGAGGATAGGAAGCGTTTTCGGACTTGATCCATTGATTAAATTGCTGTAATCCATGAGCCTGATTTTCCAATTTTTTTTTATTCCAATGTTTAAAGATTGATTCAATAATATATCTATGCTATACAGCAGGGATGGCATATGGCTCGAGCATGAAAAAAGTACAGTAGACCTGGAAATAAAGTACATCAATAGGCTCAACCCATGAAATAAAGTACACATATTTTTATGCATTTCCAAAGCACGAATCATCAAAAATCAATAAAAAAAAATGACAAGTTATGTATATTTTTCACTTCCCAACACTTTTTTGAGCAAATTGAGCAAATTAAAAAAGTAGCAAACTATTTGCGAGCATTTTGTGCATCTCTTTACAAGTGAAATCAAAATTTACGATGACTAGGAGTAGTGCCTTCACACTTTCTACATTCAGTAAATTACGCTCTTTTGTCCATTGCACGTTTACCAGTGAAAACACCCGCTCAACAAATGCATTGGAAACGGGAATCTTAAAAAATAAGATTAAAAAAATTAAAAATATTTTTTTACCGAGAAGATAGCACTGATGACCCTGTACAGATTTTTCAAACCACCCGATTCTGATGCGGCTGTGAAAATTTGAGTCCATTTTTTCTCAGAACTCATGTTGTCGAAAATATCATCATCCGGAATTTTGCCCAAAATTTCATTCAATTGCGTTGTTTCATCAAAAAGTTCATCCTTTGCTGCAATTTCCGGGGCAATTTGCTCAGCAAGTGGAAGGACATCGCGTTGATAATCCACATTTTTCTTCACCAACTTCAACCATGAGATTCTGTCCGGCATTGATTGCAATTGAAACCAATGATCGAGATAACTAAGTACTGTGCGGTAAAAGGACTAAAATTTGACATATGAAATTATTATGAAAACAAAAAAACTCACCCGAAATTCTTCTTGCAATTCGGGATCAGGACGTCGCAAAGCAAACATTCCTCCAAAGAAATTTTTTCGAAGCCGTTCCTCAATCTTTTCTTTAAAATTGGCCATAATTTCGACCAGATCGGGAAGTAGTAAATCATTTTTCTTACAAAAATTTAATTTAAAAAAATAATAATAAAAATACCTGAAGTGAAAGGATTGGACCTTCAAATATTTTCAGCACACTTTGTTGAAGAAATCCCGCAAAATTTTTGTTTTTTCTGGTCTCGAAAACAGTTCTTTTAATGGAGCCCAATATTTAAGAAT
>JAQIYK010001127.1:0-10731 GCA_034700465.1 Rotylenchus robustus | reverse complement strand
TTCGGGGGGGGGGGGGCTGAAGCCCCCCATAGCCCCCCTGGCGACGCCACTGCCCCACCCCCTTGCCCATGTATGATGGCCTTGATCCATCATTTAATGTTTTTATAAAAATAAAATCGGATTTCTCTTGCGCAAATATACTTCATATCTCATCACTCCATCCACACCAACTGGATCAGAAGCTCCTTGCTGAGCTGTTTCAACTTGGTTTGGTTGGACTTGTAAAAATCGCGCAACTGTTCACAATCAGCATTCATTCCTTGCAGAATACAGTTCTTGAAAAAATGTTTCTCAAATTTATTATTGAAGTTTTTATTTTTATGTTTTCATGCCAAAGATCAGAAAATGTTTATTTTTCTCTAGTTTCGTAAAAAAATTGCCAAAATAGAAAATAAAAAAATTCGCAAAAAAAATCAAATTTAGAAAAATTTTCCAACCATAAAAATACACGAATAAAAATTAAAAAATACCTAAAATAACGGTTTTTTGGCGTCCAATGAGTTTGAAATGCCATTTTTTGGATGACTATTTGAAACAAAAACTTGAGAGGGATGAAAGTTGTGAAAAAACGAATCTTGTCATGATCACAAGATTTAAAAACAAACAAGCTAAAAAGTCACAAAAAAATCTTCGAAGATTTTCGTTTCGAATAATCGTGAAAATAATTATTTAAATTTTTATTCGATTTCATTGGACGCCAAAAAATCGCTATTTTACACGGGTAAATCAGGGTTGGCCATTCTACGATTTCTACGGTCAACAACGGCGAGAGAAATAGAGACGTAGACTACGATTCTATTAATCGTAGAACTACGATGCAGAATGCCATAAATCGTAGATCTACGACGCCAATTTTAAAATCGCTTACCAGTTCTTCAGTGAAACAAACGGCGTTCAGCTCCCTCATTGCTTGCTAAACCATTTTTATCACTCCGCCGTCCACCAGAAATAAGGAAAATGCAAAAAAAAGAATTGTTTACAAAGTTGTCAGAAAAATTATTGTCATTAAAATGTGAAGAAAAAACATACAAAATCCGAATTCCGTATTTTTCTATTTCTAACAGCCTCGCAATCCTAGAGATCCATCGATAATAATAAAATAATAAGCAAACAAATTATTAAAAAAGTTTACATAACAAGCGAACAAATTATTAACAAAAAATGTGTGAAAGCAAAAAATCAATCATTGATTAAAATCCGATCGAATTCAATCAGTCACTAAAACGCAATTCCAATCAGATCTCCTCTTCTTGATTTTTTCATCTTGTTGAATTCGCCATCAGCCAAAAAAGGTGGAGAAAGCCCGCTCTGACTCCGCACAGGATGCTGATCGGCCGGACACGTCATGTGAATTGCTTAAATTAGGCTACAATATTGCACTAAATTAGGCTACAATCTGTTTTTCACTCTATTCCCTTTTACCATTTTTCTAAATTCAATAATAAAAGTCAGAAAACATGAATAATAGGTACTTTTTCTATTGTATTACCCCCACCCTTCCAAAAATCATGCAGATAAATATATGATTTTACATGATATTAAATTTGAGATTAGAGAGAAGTTGATTTCGAACTTAGTTTGTGCTCACTTTTTAGACTTAAGGCGAGTACATACGTTTGAGTGATTCACACTTTTTTCATCACATTTTACAACTGTTTAAAAAATTTCTTCCATATCTCTGATACTTTTCCCGGGATATATTTATGATAATACAAATACAACCACCAATTGACTTTTGAGTAAAATGGTATTTTAAAAAGTGTGAATCACATTAAAAGTATGCCCGATGCCTTAAAGTTCTCCTGATTATCTATAGCCTTTTTTGACTTTAGCCTTTTTGGTTAACATAACGAAACTTTTTTTGGCTATACCAACTATTTGTTTTTCAAAAAAATTTCATAAAACCAAACCTGGAAGAAACGACCTTTGTGGACTCCTTATTAATGAGACGGCTGATCTTCCTGTAAAACTGTAAAAACTGTAAACAAAAAATATGAAATAATTTATTAAAAAGAGTAGTTCGAAATCGAGTTTGATTTAATTCATTTTTTAATCATTTTCTTGTTGGCTCGCTCTCCAATCACCAGCTGCAATTTCCACCGATTGTTCAGCTATTTCACAAGCTCCGAAAGAAAGACGAAGATGATTGTTGAAGAGGAAATCGGACCATTTTTAATTAATAAGTGGATCTTCGCTAAAAATACTGTAAAATTATAAAAAAATTGGTGAAATAAATTATTTGTTAATAAAAAATAATTATAGACATAAACTCATCCGATTAGGACTGTCCAACATTCATTTCCTTTCCTTTAGCGAAAAACGTTTTTTTTTAGTATTTTGGTTAGTTGGTTTAAAGTTGGCATTGTAAGTTTACGATTTGGCGTAGTGTTAAATTCGTAAACTACGATTCCAACGCAACGGAATCTACGAAAAAACGAGAGAGTGAAAGCCGTTGCAAACCGTAGATATCGTAGAATGGCGGAATGGCCACCCCTAGTGCAACCTTAGTCATCATATCCAACATTTTTTGTTGCCCATGGGCTGCGAAAATAGTATAAAAGAAGTGGAGTTTTCTTTCGATCACTTCATTTTCACATATTCTTCATCGTGTCGGATTTTTTGTCCTTCATTTTTTGCTTCTTTTTTCAATCATCATTTGGCACTAACGAAACTTTTGTTCATTCATTTCTGTCTTCCTCCTATTATTACGCCCCAATCACATAACACTTCGGTCCCAATGTGTACAATGGTAAAATAGCGATATTTTGGCGTCCAACGAAATCGAATAAAATTTTTTCACGATTATTCGAAACGAAAATCTTCAAAGTTTTTTTGCGCTTTAATTTGTTCGTTTTTTATATTCTTGTGATCATGACAAGATTCAATTTTTCACTACTTTTATCCCTCACAAGTTTTCGTTTCAAATAGTCATCCAAAAAATGGCATTTCAAATCAGGGTGGCCTAAAAAGTAAAAAAAAAACCCACTGAAAAGCACCCTCCTCCAGCTTCGATTTCGCTGAGCACCTGGTTTTTTAAAAAGGGGGCAATAACTCCTTAAATTAAGCAACATTTTTTAACAACTTACATAGTTGAAAATAACCACCATTTAAAACTGCTGTCGTTTTACTTCTAGCGTAGCGCTTGCGAAGTTTTTTGCTGCCCTGAATTTTTTCGCCCTGAATTTTACCCCTGATTTTTTTGTTGAAAAAAACCCATCAATTTTTTTGATTTGAAAAACAAATTCTTAGGTCCATAACCTAAGAATTTTTGTATAATCCGTTATCCCTGAAATATAAATAGTTTAGCATTCACTGTGTGTTTAGCGCTAAATTAGAAGACTCAAATTTTGAAAAACTAGCCCAGGTAGGTACCGGGCCGGCTTTTTGAAAATTTCGAACACTAGTTTAAACAATAAGGGAGGGGGGGCAAACATATTTCATTTATTTGTCTGAAATTTATCGGAAAATTTTTAATTGTTCGAATTTTATGTACATAAATTTGTGCTTAAAAAATGTTTTTAAGCTTGATTCGAACCGTTTTTACGTTTTAGATGTTACTGCCAGCAAAAAATAATTTGTATGCCAAAATTTTTTTTTAAATATTATCTCATAATTTTATCATGTCATATTCATATCTTCATCTAGGTATCTATATCTACAATTTACCGTACATTACAGACAACTACAGTCAATTTTGGGGTTGGAAATTAACGTAAAATGCACCACACAAAAAATCCAGCTCAATTGAGAGGGGGGGGGGTGAGAGACGCAAAAAATTTAATCAAAAAATGCAAATAATAAAATCGAAACATTGATGGTAGTACATTTCGAAAATTCGATGTTTGTCTTTTGAGGATTCATATTCATAATTTATCCAAATTTGCTTCTACTAATATTATCTGGCATCGAATTATGCGGGAGGAATTGAGTCGTTTGAAACGCTCTTCGGATGATCTTGCAGCAGATAATGTTTGTTTTGATATTTTCTTTTACAAATTTATTAGTTAATATATAACTATTAATGAATAGGGATGTACAAGAGAGTGCAGAAAGGCAAGAAAGGCATTTGGGCGTGATTATTGCCGAGTTCAAAAGCATTGGAATGATTCGACTGAGTTAATATCGAATGAGATCAAAGTATGGGCGAATGAAGCCGAACAAAACAAAGCGGAAATTGAAAAATTGAGGAGCACAATAAAGAATTTGAAGGTTAAATTTAATGATAATAGATAATCATAAGATCCAATTGTTTCATAAATGTCTTTTGGATGGCTCCTTTTAACGGTACAAGTGCCTTAACGGGAAGGGGAATTCGCTCGGGGGTGGGCAATTTTTATGCACACGCAATGCGCTGGATCCAATCGCTCTAAAAAGCTACCCAATCTGTTTAAAAATGCTTAAAAGTGACTTTTTAACAGTTTAAATTTAAAAAAAGTTCAAACTAGTCATTTTTAGCATTTTTAAGCCTTTTTTGATATTTTTTTAGGTTTATAATGTGAAAAAAGTCTAGCCTAGCTATTTACATGTTACATGCAATATTGAAGGTTACATGCTTGATTTGGGCCAAAAAAAATTATAAAAGATTTAAAAACTTAAATAGTCACTTTTTCGCATTTTAAGCACTGGCAGCTTTTTAGAGCGATTTAATTTTAAGGCAAAAGAACATACGAATTTAGTCCAATATCCAATCAAAAATTAAAATTAGGTATATCTTACATGATTGTTTATGGAACGATATGTCTATCTATATTATACCGGAGCTGATGGTTTTCCGGGTTTTTTATCCGCTCCGTATCCGCATCGATTATCCGTTTTTTGTCCGTATCCGGTTTTTTTTGTTTCGGTCCAGCCCTGCTATATACTCATTTTAGATTCCCTTTCTCAAACTTAAAATCCTTTATAGTATTTGGAAGACAATATTTTTAGGTTGAGCGCGAAAAGTTGATAAATCAAAATGAGATTAAACAAGGAAGGATCTACGAATTAGAAGGGAAGGATGGCGAACACTCATCAATGAAGTTGCAAGAAGAAAACTATGCTCTGAGGAAAAAATTAGAAGAAAAAGAAGTTGAACTACAATTGTTGCAAGGAAATCACCGTAGTTTAGTAGAGGACCATAGCAAATGCCCTGCAGATATCCGCATTCTTGAAGATTCACGTCACTCACTCAATACTTCGAATCAAGGTACTGTGACTTATTAATAACTAGTAGCATCCAGGACCCTAATAGACTAATAGATATCAACTAATAGATTTTAAAACATTTAAAATAGATAATAAAACAAAAACATGGCTAATAATTTAATTTGATAAAGGCAATGTTCAAAATTACCCTTGCAATTTTACTTCGGTACTTAATAAGTTTACACCCTTTTTGGTCAAACTTAATTATAAACAAAATTGTTTTAAAACGGGGTTTTATGTGTAGTTGCAAGAAGATTTGAAAAAATTTTGAAAACAAAGAGATCCTCCCTCCCACTTATCACTTATATTTTGAAAAAGGATGTCAACTCTATGAGTATCTTCTATTGTATAATGTAAAAAGTTTTTAACTGTATTATATATACATCATGTATTTGCTAAGAAGATCAGCTCTATTTTTCCAGAGTTGAAAGAACAACTGAATCAAAAGAAGCAGGAAGTGGAACAAAAGCAAAAGAAACATGAAGAGGAGTTGGAGACGACCAAGTTGGCACTTCAGAAACAGCTGGATGAAATGGAACGGCAGTTGCAACTTGTGCGCAAGGAAAATGAACAGCTCAAACATAAGAAGTGTGAACAATGCACCGTACTTCAAGCTCGCATTACAAGCCTGCGAACCGATCCGAGACGCGAGCAATGTGCTCAGTGCAAGCAGTTAAGAGCGGATCAATCCTTGTTGAACGAGGAATTGGACAGAGAGCGCCAAAATCGGCAACGAGCAGAGATTGTGCAGCGTGAAAAGGAGAAGGAGTGTAAAGAATTGACGGAAGAAAACGAAAATTTAAACGTCCAACTTTACAAAGTTAACGACAAGCTTACTGATGCTCGTAATAAGGCATGTATTCGATTTTCGCTTTTGATGATGAACATGCATTTAGCAAGCGCGTTTGAATGCCACTATTCAAGAATATGAGAGTCAACAGATAAATTTGGACGTCCAGAATAGGGAGGAACTTGAAGATCAATTGCAAAGAGTGTATGATGAGCTGGAGAAAACTGAATTTAAGTTGAGAACAGCCGAAGCAGAAAGAAACGGATTGGTTGAGGCAAATCAATATCTTAGTGTACAGGTTTTGACGACATCGCAAAAATAATCAAATCAAATAAAAACAAATCGCAGGTTAACAAACTTAAATCGGAGGAAGAACGTGGAAAATCTGCATTAAAGACATTTCAAAAGAAAGCGAAACAAAGGGTACGTATTAATTCATCGCAAAAATGCAAATATCAGGTATAGAAAGGATAATTCAGGTAGAAGATATTGTCAAGAACAAGCGTCAATTAGAAGCTGCATGCGCGAAAGTGAACAAAATGCTAGAACAGCGGCCAGGTCACTCTACCACTTGCCAAAATTGTACGGAGATTCAACGCCGTAAGTTTCGATAACGAGTGTTTTTTTGAATATATATTTTTTTACTTTAGAGCTTGAAAAGGCAAACAGTGAAAATGAACATTTGAAAAAGGGTAGGTTGCAATATTAGTGCATCAACTTGTTTATAGTTTTTTTTTTAATTTTAAGAAATGGTAACTAAGGACAAACATATCGAGCACATAGACGCGGCAATACGTCTGATGGAGGGATGCGGAAAAAATTTAGATTCGTGGAGTGCATCGACCGAATCGAGCAAGTTATTTTGAGTCTCATAGTAACTAGTATATACATACTAATAGAAAATTGGCATTATTGGTGTTTTTGTTTATTCAAATATGTCAATGTCAACAGTTAGTAAGCACAATCTTTTTTAACAAAGATGCGGCTAAACGTGTTGGAAAATGTTTAAAACTGACTACCGGACAAATTTCCTATTTTTTAAAATACAAAAAACGGCATTAGTTTGGAGCTTTTTTCTATTTTGGACTAATTTGCCTATTAAATAGATTAGACACAGACAAAGTTCCCTAGTTCTAACAAAAAAAAACTAGTTCAAAGTATGCGGTTATGCATTCTCAAAAAGGCAATAGTGAAAATTATGTAATAATCTTATGGCCAAAAAGCAAAGACACACACATTTATATGATACATTCCCTTATAGCTCAAAATGAGCGAGTGAACGACTATGTGAACTCTTGCCCTGAAAATGAGAGTGGAACGGAGGGAAGGAAGAGACAGATCAAATTGGTAAGCGAAGAACAGAATGCCTGGCTCCCAGGTAGCAGCAAACGATCAAGAAATTGAACGCGTTCTCTGCAAGTTTGTACAGATTACAGATCTCTTTTTTCCCTAACCATTAGTGCTTTTCAAAACCTGCCTTTGCTCGCTTTCCTATGCACGCTATTATTCTTCATATTTTGGCGCATACATAATTTTAAAAATATGAACAAAGTAAAACCATTTTAAAAGTTGGCATAAAAATGAGGTATAGTGGTTTTCTCCGAGCAGGATGTAATCGGTGGGACGCCTTATTTGAATTCGTATTTTGAAGCGAATAGTTGAAAATGAAAAAAGGAGAGAGTAAGAAGAAAAATTATTTCGCGTCTGCTTACCCTCTTATTTTCACATATTCTTTCTTTCGTTTCGATAGACGAAAGAACTCGTCCTGCTCAGAAAAAGGGCTATAAGGCAGGGGCGGTGGTGCCAATAGGCGCCGCCGGGAAATTTTTTCGAAAATTTGGCCGTTTTCTTTAAAAATTTTCAAAAAATCGTTAGAAAAATTAATGAGTTGAAGGAAGCAATGAAAAATTGTCGACAAAATTTTGACTCCATGCGAACGACTTATGATATTTTTTATAAGTTTATAACTGACTGAAAACTGAATAAGTCAAAGCACGATTTTTCTGATTTTCCTCCGCTTTTCTTCAATTTTTCCTTCTTTTTCAAATTTTCTTTCATTTTTTCTTTTTTTTTCCCTCGAACTCGAACCCCCCACCCCGTGCGAACGGCGAATGTGACTCCCCGCTTTAACCGGTACACCCCATCTCCCGGCGGCCACCTCCGGACTTGAACCCCCTTGTACACCTATGTTGTTGGTGTTTGATTAGTTCTCCTAGGAGTTGATGTAAAATTTTTGAATTATTAATTATAAGAAGTTGGGGATTATATTGGTCAATAACCACAAATATATAGGGGAAGGAGAGGATTCCCTCTAGAAATGCTAAAATTCAAGCTTTTTCAAAAATGGTGTGTTTAGTCGCCGCGCCGAAGGCGCGGCGAAAAATTTTTGGGGGGGGGTGGCCCAAGGATTTTTGGGGAGGGGGTAGCGCAAAAAAATTTTGGCCGAGGACGGTGGCGCAAAAATTTTCGGATTTTTTTTTGGGGGGGGGGTGCTTACCTGTGATCCACTCCCCTTTCTGGGCGGGCTTTCACTTTTGATTATTTTTGGCTACGTGTATAGTTACGGGTACGGGCCTGGAATATGTATTAAAGGATTATTACGCACATTTTCGCTTCAAAAATGAATGGAATATACTAAAGGAAATATTTCAATCTTAGAAGGCGGGCAGACGACAGATCCCTCTGCCTCTGTGTGCCACCCTGAATTAGTTTTATTGAATTTCGGATAGGAATTAATATCGGTACATTAAAAAACCTCACATCCTTAATGTTGTCACGACGCCTCCGTTCCAAAGCATTCTGAAGATTTTTAACATTTGAGGTGGAGAATTACATCAAAATGAAGTTTTTAAGTTTCCTGTCTAGTTAGTTTAAAATGAAATAAAAATGTAATCCGGCAGTGCCGTGCCGTTAGACGCTGCCGGAATTTTTTGAAAAATTGCTCATTAAACATACAGGTTTTATCAAGAAAATTAAAAATTTCTATTGATAAAAATTTATTTTTGCTTAGGACATTTAAATGTTTTTCAAATGTTTGTTTTAATTTTACAAAAAGTAATTAAAAATTGATAGGTGTAGTAGACGACGGTGCCGACAGGCGCCGTCGGGAAATGTTTTCAAAATTTAAGATATTTTGTAAGAAATTTGCATTTTAAAATCGACAAACAATGCGGCGCCGACAGGCTCCGCAGAAAAATTTTAACATTTTGATGAAAATTTGCAAAAATTTTAGAGTAAATTTCCCAAATTAATTCACATTTTTGAAAAATAAAGACAAAATAAGGACGGAGGTCGAAAATAAGGACAAATCTTAGTTAGAAATAAGGACATTTAAAATTTCTATATTTTATATAATTTTATTTTTTTATAAAAATTTCTATATATATTTCTTTTTTTTGTTATTTTATTTGTCGGCTGCAATATACTATTCTTCTGCAAAGATTGTTAATTAAAATACTCAAAATTACATGTTGTGCGCGAGCATGACGCTTCGAATCGCTTAATAACGGATCTGTCGTGGAATTGGGCGCAGGTGACAATCCATTGTCATCATTGTCCAACTGGAAATTTTACAGTAAAATCTTAGCTTAAGAAACAGCAGGCTTGAATTATTTTGACTTTAAACGAAATCGAAAACAACTCAAAATTTAAAAAATGGGTATTTTCCGGCTATGGCCCCATCCAAATATTCTGAAAAGTACTAATGGGGGTACTAACAAGGGAATCACAAAATTGATGTTAAAAAACTTTTAACAACATCTCTCATCTATCTATCTAATCATAGATTTACGACTAAAACAACAATGTAAGCATAGATAAAAAAAACAGAACTTTTTGGTAGAGGTTTTTTCTTGTGGTACCATAACCGGAAAGTTCCGAAAATTGTTTACTCCGTCATCGCTGAAATAATCCTGCTCATCACTCATTTAAATTGGTAGATAGCGGCGAGTAATCAGAAGAAAATGCAATGCTAAAAAGCAGGGTTGGAGCCGACTGGTTTCGGTTTAGGTTAACCGGAACCGAAAACCGGGTGGGAAACCGGTCGGTTCCAACTCTACTAAAAAGCTGCTTTAAAAAAATTGTTGAAGACGGTCCAAAAATGGTTCTGCGACATTTGCAGTTTACTTTGCAGTTGCAGATAAAAAAAATAAGAAAAATATTATAAATTATAATTGCGAATAAAAATAAATAAAAGTATTGACATTTAAAAAAATGAAAATGGTAGACCTTCATCAGTTCAGTATGGTCTCTTCGTACTTCGTCGACATTGTAAAATTGACAAATAAATGCAAACAATTGCAAAAATTAAATTGCATCGCACCCCAGCCCCTCGTGGGGGCAGGGGTAGTTGAGTTTGAACACCACTCAGGCCACGCTATTGGAACCTTCATTGCATAAAAAAAACTTTCCACCCAACGAAAAAAATTACACCAAAATTTTCGAGATAGGGGCCACGTGTGTTTCTCCTATTGTAATATAAACGAGGCATAAAATAATTTTGGCAAAATGTTTTATATTTATTAAATATTGTTTCCTATGCTTCATCATTAGGGCTGGCTCATGTCCATGAACCAATTTGCTAGCCACAGCTTCAATTGAATAGCATGTTAACATTAACATTTATATAATCTTAAAATACATAGGACAGTCTTTCTGGATCTGATAGGCACATTTTCGAAGCTAATTGATGACTTTTTCGAAATTTAGAATTTTAAAAAAAAATCGATTTGTGAAAATTTTATTTTAAAAAATTATCA
>JAQIYK010001126.1:0-10732 GCA_034700465.1 Rotylenchus robustus | reverse complement strand
GCCGCGCCTAAGGCGCGGCGCGCTGGAGAATTAGCCCCCCCCCCCGTCAGAAATTCCTGGCGACAGCCCTGATACTTGTGCAAGGGGGAGAGTCAAGGGGGGGGGTCTCGTGACAAAATGAGAGAAAAATTGAAGAAAAGTGGAGAAAATGAGAAAATTTGTGATATTGACTTTTCTGCCAATTATTTAAAAATATGTCGTTTGAAAGGGGTCTGTAAAAAAATTTGTGCGATTGGTTTAATTTCTTCAGTTTTTGCGATAGGCCATTAATTTTTAACGATTTTTCAAAATTTTTGTTAATATAAAATTCTATTAAAAGGAAAGTTACCAACTTTTCAAAAAAATGCCCCCCCCCCAAATCAAACAATTTGCGCAACCCCCTCATCAGGGCCAAAATTTTGCGCGACCCTCCATAATTTGTTCGCGAATCGCGCCCCGCTCCCCCAAATTTTTTTGGCCTTTGGCTTTTTTTCTTCGTCTGCTGTTTCCGGTCCGATCCTCTCCCAAAAATATTCCTCGCGCTGCGCGATCCCTCCCAATTGGGTGGGGGATGTCCACCTGTTGTTCTGGTGGTGGTTCGCCATTCGCTAGCGATTTTTACTAATTTTTGGGGGTTCCGCGCCCAAAATGGCCTCTGACCCCCCTTCCCCCACCTAGGCAAGGGGGGGAGGGGGTCAATCGCATTTCGCACGGGCCAAATGCTGACCCACCTTGCACACCTATGGTATGCGTCTATTTTCCATATTATTGCTGGTAATTTTTAGATTTTGCTTTTCTCAGTCACAATTTTGGCCATTGCCATTGGTCTCTTTTATGCTGGAAGTTACATTCAGTCTGAACAATCGCAATCAACTTTAATACATTGTGAACATTTATTTAAAGAATTATCTAATTTTTAATTTGGTTGCAATTTATACGCTTAATCTAACCTTTTTAGACTCCCGTTTGCAAGAGTCACAGCCACTTAGTTCTCGAACGCGGATTCTTTCTTCATCAACGCTCGACTCATCCTATCTGAACTCAACTCCCTCTTCATCTATTCATGGATGAGATAACGTTATTTTCGACTTTTTATATATTACTTTCGATTCGAATTTTTGCCGTATCACCCGTGAATTATTTGATTTTACGATGCTCAACTAACTGTTTGCACCTCCCCAAATTTTAAAACACCCATTTCCCACCATTTTTTCATCATACCTTCTCCCACTGCCCGAAACCAAAAGAAAATTTTGGAGAGTGGCTATTCAGGGATATTTTATTGAATTTAATTCATATGTATGAATAATTTTGTGACTTATTTCAAAAATTCGTTATTAGGGATATTTTTAGTTTTGAGCCATGAGCGAAAATTGAAAATTTTGTGTTTAATTTTGGCAAAAATAATTTTAATCACGAAGAGGGAATGCCTAATTTCTTTTCTGATTATGGAAACCTTTTTTATGTTTCCAGATTTTATTGCTTTTTGATACAATTTTGGGTAGTTCTCACTACTCTTATTATTTATTAGTAGTTGACTGCCAGTGTTTAACTCCGTAACTATTAATTAACATTTGTATTCCTGTAAACTCTAATTTTATTTCAAAATAAAATATTCCAAACTATTATTTTCGAACTTTCAACACAATTGATAATATTTTTCGAAAAGTTAATATCGTGTTGCTGTTTTAGTTTTGTTTTGTTTTAATTAACATTTTGAAGTCAATGCTAAAGATGCCTGCTCCTCTCACTTCACAACAACAACCTCCTCAATTACTGACAGCAATTGAAGATGGATCAAATGGAGGCCACCAACAACAACAGGTTTATCAACAAAATGTTTGAATTTATGATTTACTGGTATCATATTGAATTGAGTGCATTCATTGTTCTCTTTGAAAATGTATTTTTTATCAAACAAAAAAGTGAATTTCAGATTAAGAAATTGATTAAGACCGAATTTTTTTTGAGCAAGATCATAAACAACGATACATTTTAGTAAATAGGTTTTAAAAAGTTAGGAATTTTGTTGACTTGTAAAAGGGAGATAAATTTTTTAAGGATTTTCAGCAATATTCTGGCTTTGCCCAACAGCTGCTGAAGATCCCTTTGGCATATACTGGACCTTTGGCCAATTTGCCGGCGCAATGTGGACCGCCAACTGTTTCGTTAGCTCTGCTCATTGATTTCGCCATTCATTGGAACTATCGCCAATTCGAAATTCTTTCCGAGCTGAATAGCAAAAAGAAGGAGACAGACCGAAAGATCAGTGTTGTTGAGGTCAGCTAATACTTCCATACTATATGTATGTTTAATTTGTAAAGTTAAGTTTGCACACAATACTCGCCTGATTTTCGTTCGTTTAATGGCCATTGTTCGTTGGCTGAAAAGTGCTAGAAAATTTGAGCCATTAGCGTCCATTCGGTATTTATTGGACGAGCAGGCGACTCGGTACATTGAGACAGCAGATCGTTTAGTAGAAATTGCACGCAACGAATTATCTAACGCGAGGTGTGATTTTTTGTTTAGATTTTAACAAAAAAAACTTTTTAAGATTGCCCGCATTTCAAGTAGCTCAAGCCGTTGATGTACTAACATTGGGATTGTTTCCTCGGTTACCACAAAATATCAAGGTTTTATTGGTTACTTTGGTTTTATTGGTTATTACTACATATATGTGGAAATAATTAAAGGATCGATTCATTTCACCGAGTCTACTGAGTTCTGCCGAAAGTCGTTTAACATTACGACGTCTAAATGATGTTGTTGAATTTCATCTTGCACAGCAAGCCAGCCAATTATCACCACGTATACAAAAAATCACGGTGTCCAACGGAATGGTGGTGCCTCCGTTTTTTGTTTAATTAAAAAAGAAATTCAGGCTACTTTATTGGTACCCGGCGAGTTTGAAATAATTTTAACGCGGTTAGGCGATGATGCAGACACTCGATGGACTCTGTTGGATATTCGAATTCTTGTGGAAGAGAATACCGAAGTTGGAGAAGGTCAACAGTTAGTACACCCACTCCAGGTAACTCGCTATCGCTATGTGTAATTTAAAGAGAAAATTTAGTTGAACTTCCTGCACCAAATAATCCAAGAAAAACTGGATGTGACAAATAAAGTTTGAATTTTTGTTATTGAAAATAGTTGAATTACGATTTGAAAATGAACCATGGGTCTGGGAACAGATTGAACAAGTTCTGATAAAAAGGGAAAACAAAAAACTTTGTTAAAAGATAATTTCGTCATCGTCAGGCTGTTTGGAGGGAGAGCGAACGTTATATGCTTTGTTCCATTTGTTAAATTTTACTTTACGAATTTGATAATACATTGTTAATGTTTTCAGCCTTTATTTGAAGCTTATGTCGCATTACACTGGTTTTGTCGTTCTCTTCAATTGGATATTCTCTATTGTCAGGTAAATTTATTTTTGTAATTTTCAACTCTTCATTGTTTGAATTAAGTATGTAATTTGTTTTAGGCACTTCAAATTTCCAAAATGAACAAAAGCAAGGGATATGATATATCTAATTATGTTCGAGTTAATGAATACAATGAGAAAGGGTGCCGCTTGGAAATAAGTTATTGGCTTCGCAAGGAAGGAAGCGAACATGGAAGGTGATATCTCGTAAAAACGGAAAAAGGTAGAAGGTACTTTCTTGTTTTGGCACCCCCCCCTCCAAAATTTCTCCAAATTGCCAATAATGGGTTTTCGAGGGTGCTGATCAAGAATCGGACATCAAAATCATCATCTGACATTAGGGGCGTACCGAGGATTTTTTTGGAGGGGCAGAAAATTTTCGCCACGCCCGGCGCGGCGACCTTTTTATTCGCGCCGAAAAGTCGATTTTGAGGGTGTATATTTGGTAATCTCATCGAAAAGTTGATTTTTAGGGGTTGTATTTTTAGTTTGATGGTTAAATTTAATAATTCCGCTCCTATCGGCGCCGCGGCGATAAATTTTCGAGAACCTAAAGGAGATACTATTAAAAAAATCATAATTTGGCGAAAATTTTTCACGAATTTTGAAAACATAAGACATAAGGTGGGACCCTATTAAAAAATTTAATTTTTGACATTTTGGGGGGGCTGCCCGGCTGCCCCCCCCCGCCACTGCCTCAGTACGCCACTGTCTGACATCATCTAATCATAGATCTGACATCATGCGATTGGAGAAATTTTGGTGATTTGGAGAAATTTTGGAGGGGGTGCCAAAACAGGAAAGTACCCGGAAAAATAACCATTTTTAAACAAACATTCTAGGTTGATTTCACCGTATCGATTGTTGATTTTTGGAGATAGAAATAATCCACATGCTGGGCTTAAGATCCGACACCATCCACCTGCTGCCGAACTACCTGCTGTTAACCAGGAACAAAAGTATTTAAAAAACCTTGCTTCATTGTATTTTTTTATCAACATGGGGTTGAAGAACAAAAAAACGGAAACGGAATTGAAAACGAAACTGATTAAGAAATTCAAAAATTTGTTTTGCAATTTTTACATTTGAGAAAATTTTCCATTGTGAAAAAAATTCGAATAAAAACAAAAAATTGCTATTATGAATATGCTATTACACCTGCCGGTTGTTTTTAAATGTAAAGAAAAATGTTAAATGTTTAGATTCTAAAATATAATGGCGTTTTTCGAGACAATTTTTTATTATTTTTAAATAAAAATTACTCAAATTACTAAATATGTTTGAAAAAGTGCTAATGCAACAAACCGACAATAATTTTCAGTTATAATCTCCAACGACTGCTCAACGAAACCATTCTTTTTCGATGTCAAGAACGACTTTTGGTTGTAAAGAAATTGTTGGGGGCAGCTCATAGGTTTTTTCTTTCAAATATTCGCGAACACAGGTGGGCAGCTCCCTTCCAAAATCCGAAAAATTTTGCGCGACCCTTTTAAATTTTCGGGTTTTATTGCATTTTGATAGAAAATTTTTGTGCGATGCGCGACTCACCACCAATTGGGGTTTTTGGGGGTGCGCAGCTGTTCGCGATTCGCGAATTTGGAAAATAAATGTGTTTTCTCAACAGAAGTCTCTCAACGCAACAACATTTCTCGTCCCCTCCGTCCACTTCCACCACCGATGACCGCATACACCAAGCTGGTCACTCTCTGCTCACACTCAGTTACCCTCTCGTGCTCATCGGTGATTGTCATCCCGACGAATGTATCGCCTTTGCCGTCAACACATTCACTGGAAACATTATGGCTAGAGTGGAAGTGCTTGGTATGAAAATTGAAACCAAACCAGAAATCTACGCATACAACTAATAGACATAAAAGGACAACATGTATCTACCCAGAAAAAGGCAGTTAAAAGCAGTTATCAATTTTAAACGCTAGTTTTTAACGCATATGCGTATATGACAGGGGACAAAGGTGAGCCGAAATTTTTGTTTTTGGCGTTTTTTTGGTTTCGGTAAAAACAACGAAAATTTTGGGGAAAAGCACTACTAAAGTAAGATGGCATTTTGGAAGTAAGATGGCATTTTCAAAAATATACATTTCATATATGCATAGGCGGCGCCAGGATTTTGTCATGGGGGCACTTTTTCCAAAAAGTCGATCTTTATAGGGTGTATTTTAAATAAAAAATTTTGTACAACATCAATACTATTATTTAAGATAAAAATCAATTGCAAAAGCATAATTTTGCATTCATATCAGCACTGTAATTGATCGGGGGTCCGGTGGTGCCGATAGGCACTACCGGGGAAAATTTTGAAAACAGTGAGTTCTCTATTGGAAATTGACTAAGAATTTTCAGATTATAAGGCCAGATGGTGCCGATTGGCGCCACCGAGAAAATTTTGAAAAAATAGCAACTTTTATTAAGGAAAATGATTATTTTATTTGGAAAGCTTTTTTCTTTCTTCCTCCATTTAGCCATTTCCAAAAAATTTTTTCTAACGCCGGCCATGGGGGGGGGAACTTCTACAGATCCCCCCTGCCGCCGCCACTGCATATATGTGATGAAGGTGGAGATTAAATATTAAAAAATGGCCAATTTTATTAATAAAATTAAGGTAAATTTTAAAAATCTTGGCGATCGCCGAAGTGCCACTATGAATAATTTAAATATTCTATTAAAATAACAATCTTCAATATGATCGATATGTGATTAAATTTATGAAAATTTTCTCGGCGTTGCCTATTGGCATGCTTATAGCCCTCAATATAAGTCGAAAAAAATTTGAACAAAAAGGGCCAAATTTTAGGGTCAAGTAAGTGACTCGCACAGGCCCACCACAAGTTCATGGAGTTCACCACAAGTTCATGGAGTTTTTTTGGGAGGGGGATTTTTTAGGGTTTTGATCATCAGTTTTTTTTATCGGGTTTTAGGTTTTTTATTTAGCTTTTGGTGTCGATTTCGGTTTTCGGGTTTTTTCGGTTTCGGTTTTTTTCGACGTCTCGGCTTAGCCCTGGCATATGAGTATTTAATTTTACAGGACAACGAGAAGAAATCTACGAAATGGAGCGCAAACTGAATTCTTTGCTCAATGTCGTTACTTATTCGTCCTTTTCATCGACTACCATTGATATCATTGCTCATTTATTGGCTCGTCTTCGAATCCTAGTAATTGTCGAGCGTCTTAACAGAGCGCTTATCGGCGTCCAGGTACTCGGGGTTTTAATCAAACAAGTTTTTTGGTCTTTAGTTTTTTAATTAATTTTTTAAGGTAAACGCAGTGGGTGATGCCCAAGCTCTTCCATTGATGACGAAGTTGAGCTCACTCGCTCCCGATCGTCGTATTTTCCAATTCATCCGCGACGATCAATTCTATTTGGTCTGTTTTCTCTAAAGTCTAAAAACGAACATTGAATTTTAGGTTGTCACATTTGTATCCGATGAACAATTAGGAGTTCGAGTGGATTTTCACCTTTTTTCATCCATTGAAAATCGACTGTCTTTGCTCGATCTTGATGCAGATCAAGTTATCAAATTACTGAAGACTGTTAAAGATTTATTTTAGATAATTCGCACGTCGCCGCTTCCAAAATTGAGGGGAGTACACAAATCTGAATCTTTTGGCCATTTTTGCGAACGCAATATGAAGCGAAAAAACATTAATCGCGAGAATAATCCCAGAAGATGAATTTGTCATAATATGGTAGACGGTTTTTTATGTTCAAACTTGTCACACTGAAAATGGATCTCCATGTTATTAATAGCTGAATGAAGTTCCAACTGTTTTATCACTTTGTTGATATCCGTGTATTTATTAAAATTGTTATTCTTTTTCGGCGCACGTACAACATGGCGTATTTTATCATTTATACCTTTCTCTGTTTCCACTAAACTTAATGCATCTTTGTGGTTGTAATAGGTTGGTCCCGTGTCCCGTCATAGTCTTGGCATCGCTCACCAATTATTGTTATAATTGGAATGGGAAAGCGTAGTGCATCTCCATTAGATGAGCATGAACTTAAAGAAGAGTCAGAATGGCAAGAAGAAGACGAAGGTTCATCAGCGCCAAAAATATATCGAATGGAAACAGTTGGAGGGAAGGACGCGTGTGGGGATAGCAAAAAGGTAAAATCCGTTTTAATTTTTCAGGAGGCGTGAGTCTAACTAAGAGTTTTCAATTGGACGTCGAACGAGTAAAATAAATATACAAAATAACTTAAAACAAAAACAGCAAACGAATTAATCTTTGGACTAAAAATACATTCAACCCAAATATCCTGGTTATAACATATAACGTGTTCCCATTCAAAAAATTGTAATTTAGGTGGGCCGACTTTTGCCAATTGGCAAGTGGCTAGGCACGCATCGTCATCTTCAGGTTTATTAGGATGAAAATTTAAATTTCTAGCGTCTTTAACGTAAAGGCCGCTTTTGCCGCTATTGATGATCGTCTTTTGTTTTTCCGGCTTTGTGAGGAACTGGATACACGTGGCATTTGCTATGAACAAGTTAATGTTGAATGCACGGTGGGCGGCCACATGTTGCGTTTAACAGAGTAATAATAGTTTCTTTAACAAAAAAATGGACAAACAAACAATTTAAGCATTTCATCGATGGCCATTCGTCACGGTGCGGAATACGCAGATTTCTTTCAGAATTTACTTCACTGCAACATTAGACTAGCTCAGCCATTCCCAGAACGAAGGTTGATCTAATTAATTGTAATGTGTGATTTATTGTCTAATTTGCATTTCAGCCAACTCGAATGCACTTTCACAAACCCACCTCTAGTGCCCGACTTCAACCGTAGCGATGAGGAAGTGGAAGCAGATAGAAACAGAGTAACAAAGTAACAATTAATAGAACACATTTGACATGGTATTTAGCCTCAAACCTGGGTGCAACCAGTTGGCACCAGTCCCCCACAGTCGCATCGTTCTCGAATCAAAATGCTAGCTAATCTTGATCAACAGGATTCAGCAAGCAACAGAACGGATTATCCAGGACCCCCGCCAATGAGTCAAGTCACTAAAAAGTGTAAACACAAAAGCAAAATTAAAGTGTTTAGGTAATTGCTCAGAATATTGAAGACAGGCTTCTCACTTATTGTCATATCTATGTTCCAGTAAGAAAATTTGCAAAGGCATATTCTGCTCACTTTCGGCACTTTTGCAATGTTTGTACTAAACATTCAGAATTTGTAAATAGAAACTCCAAGTATTAGGTTCGGACTTTTGCCTATTTCAAACTTTCGCTAGCTTATGGCGATCAGCGTAATCTATTGTTGATTCTGGCTTGGCGATGGCAGAAGTATGCTGTGTGTTTTGGCCAATCACCACGGCCCGGAATGGCTGGAAATGGAAGCAAAGAAAGCAGGTAATCGTAAATAAACCAATAAACAAAAAGGAACTGTTAAGAAGATGGAACCCACATGTATTGGTCAATCAGGCACTCACTGAACGTTTTAACCGAGAACGAGACTTGGTTTGGCTGGTCAACTACTTGGTGATACATTATTTAGTGTTCAATTCAATCAAGTTGGACAACATATTAGGTGAACACACATCGTTCCCTTGACTCCATATACAACTTCATGCGTACTCAAATGCATTCCACAAAAACGGCTGCTCAAATGCTTGGCCCTGAAGCTACATTTCCGGCAGAGCTGACGGTAAAAAGCTGTTTTTGATACATTTTTTGGTAAATTTTATAGTGTTATCTGTGTGCCTTGGACGAATACACTATCCGCCTCTCATACGGTCCCCGATTGGCTATGGAGTTCCTTTTGTTGGACAACAACCAGGTCGCGGTCAGAGATTGTAGTGTCGGCTTCTCGCGCACTGTCGCCGGAGGTGGTCCATCTCTAGTTGATTTTTGGCGTGCATGGCATCAAAAGACAGCTCAACACGGAACTGAAAACAGTTTGTTTGTCGGTGATGGCGAGCCATGATGTGACAGGGAAGGAAAAGGACAATAATCTTAAATTGGAGGCAATTATCTACTAAGCGAATTAATGGGCGGTGCAAAGGAACAGAAAAAATTAACTAATTCAAAGCTAAAAAATAATTTAAAAATGGGAGGTATCGGGTTTGTAGATATAATAGTAGATGGAATATTTTTTTACAAATTCCCAAACTACTCTTTATTTTACCAAAATCCGATAAAATTGATTTAAAAAGGTAAAACTTTGATTTTTCGAATACATCAAGATACTAGATGAATTTAAAAAATCCGATAAAATTGATTTAAAAAGGTAAAACTTTGATTTTTCGAATACATCAAGATACTAGATGAATTTTTTTTAAAATCCGATAAAATTGATTTAAAAAGGTAAAACTTTGATTTTTCGAATACATCAAGATACCAGATGAATTTGAAAAAATAAAAGCCCCCAATTTACTCAATTTCTTTTGTTGTAATTGAATTTATAACTTAACTCTTATTCTTTCTCATTGTATTTCTTCCTTCATTTTATAGTATTTATACATATTTTTATTATTTCATTTTCATTTATTCTTTTTAAAATATTATTTTGTTAATTTTCACACATTAAAATGAAATAACTGCAGGTTCATCTCCAAAAAACCAACAGAAAAGGATCATGATTTGGGGGGGGTGAGAGCGGAATTTTCGGTTTTCTTGATTCGTTTTTGTCGTTTTGGTATATTTTCAGTGTTTCGTTTTATTACTCCTGATTATAATTAGGGATGGGATTTATATTTAAGTAAAAAATTTATCTGCTGACTCGGAATGGCCTAAAAATCACATTGCAAGTGTTTTAGGTGTATCTGAAGCCTATAGGGTGGGTTTTGAAATCAATATATTCAATATTTTTCAATATTTTGGACTTTTTGTCAATAAAAAATATTTTGTCAATATTTCTCAATTTTTGTCAATATTCTGTCAAGATTTTGGACATTTTGGCCAAATTTACAAAAAATTATCAAAAATTATGAAATTTTTCAAAATTTTTGGAAAAACTCGGATTTTCAAAAAAAATTTAACGAATTTTCCTAAATTTAAGAGCAATTTTTTAACCGAATATTGAATTTTTAAACAAAAATGAAAAAATTGTGCGAAATTGAAACATTTGAGTTTTCAGCCAAAAAGCTATATTTATATGATAAGCAACAAAAATGCGTTTTTGATAAATTTCCTAATTTTTTCACCAAAACAATGAAATTTTTGGTCAAAAATTCGTCAATATTTTGGGCTTTTGGTCAATATTTTAGACTTTTTAGTCAATGTAAATAAATATCCACTAGCCGGGGAAAAATAGGTATTTTAATGGGGGAGGTAGTTGAGTTTGAATCGACCGAATCCAAT